>RJWJ010042722.1:0-12903 GCA_004363605.1 Indri indri | reverse complement strand
TGAATTTCACAGTCACACGCGCACATGTACACATCTCGGAGAAACACGGACCAGGTCAGAGGCACGGCTCGTATATGTTCTTCGTTATCCTTTCAACAAATGCTCACTGAGCCCCTACTATGTGCCAGGCAGTGTGTAGGAACTTGCACTGGTTTCAAACCCCCACCCCACCTAGGGAGGGCAGAAACATATGCAGGGCGTTGTTGGGTTATCACGGTTATTTGGGGGAATGCTATAAGCACTGACTAAGCAAGGCCCAGGAATCCTAAATGGCCTGCCGATTCCCAGCAATAAGGAATTGGCCACCCTACATTTTTTTTTCTTTTTTTTTTTTTTGAGACAGTCTCGCTCTGTTGCCCTGGCTGGAGTGCAGTGGCATCATTGTAGCTCACAGCAACCTCAAACTCCTGGGCTCAAGCGATCCTCCTGCCTCAGCCTCCCCAGTAGCTGGGACTATAGGCACATGCCACCATGCCTGGCTAATTTTTTCTATTTGTAGTTGCCTGGCTAATTTTTTTTCTATTTTTTAGTAGAGATGGGGTCTTGCTCTTGCTCAGGCTGGTCTCGAACTCCTGACCTCAGGCGATCCTCCTGCCTCGGCTTCCCAGAGTGCTAAGATTATAGGCGTGAGCCACCTCGCCCAGCCTGACCACCCTAAATTCCTGTGGTGGCTCCATCGTGAAACCCTCACAGCTAAGCCAGGGCCACCACCTCGAAGAAGCTGAGTGGCCTCTGCCCTCTTGGAGTTTACGGTTGGGGAAGGATAGACAATAATGGCAAGGGATTGTAATGTGTGGGAGGAGAGTCATGAAAGGGGACCTGGGAACACATAGCAGGTGAACTGACAGAGTCCAGGGTTCAGAAAAGACCTCTTAAAAAGTGCCATTTCATCGACCTGGTACACGTGGGCAAAAAAGAAAAAAGAAAAAAAAAGTGCCATTACAGAAATAAGCAAGACACAAGAAGAACTAACACGGTCTGACTCCATCACGTGCCTAGAGCAGTCAAATTCACAGAGACAGAACCAGAATGGTGGTTGCCAGGGCTGGGGGTAAGGGAGGGAAGAACGGGGAGTTATTGGGTACAGGGTTTCGGTTTGGGATGATTAGAAAGTTCTGGAAATGGACGGTAGTGATAGTTGCACAACAATATAAATGTACCTAATGCCACCAAACTGTATGCTTAAACATGAGGAAAATGATAAATTTTATGTTATGTTTATTTTACCCCAATTTTTAAAAAGCATCATTTCAGCTGCGTTCTGAGGGCTGGTCAGGACACAACCCATTCGTTCACTCACTACTCAATACCTGAGCAGCACCAGTCACGCACAGGGCTGGAAGAATTTCCATCTCCTGCATCTCGGCTTGCAAACATGAGGCAAGGTCTCCGCCTCACGGTGCTTCAGTCCAGCAGGCACGAGAAGCACATCTCTCTGGCACACGGTAGAATGAGTCCGAAGAGCGGGACCAATAAAACTGAGCAGAAACATGCCAGGGAGGGAGGCAGCACATCCGGGAGGACTCTGGGAGTGAATGAATACTTTGTGGAGAAGTGGCTGCGCCACAATCTTGAGAGGCTGGCAGCACCCGCACAGGCCTAGATGGCAGTCCAGAAACTGCCTGTGTCCCCAAGGCAATTTGGGGGAAAGGGAGCTGTTTACTACAGGGATGGAAGACCCAGCTTCCCCCACCCCCAGCATCTCCAGTGTCTGCGACGGTGCTTGGCACCAAGATGAATGAATACGAAACCGTTTCTGTGTGTATCTACGCCATGTGCCATACACCTGGGTGCACACATGCCCTGCAGAGGCACGGCTCAGGTCCATGTTTTCCTCCCCACTCCAGGGAACAGGACAAGGCAGGCAGAGTCCAGGGCCCTCTGGAGCACAGGCAAAGAAGGAGAAAGGGTGTCCCTGGCCACCTGGGAGGACCTTCCATGGGAGGCGCATGTGCGCACACACTCAAATGCACACAGGCCACTGGATAAGAAGCCCAATCCCCAGATTAGGGTGAGTTCTCAAAGCCCCTTTAGCCTCTTCACCCACGGAATTGTGGACTCCTGAGCTGTATTGGAGTAAATTACTTGCTTAATGAGATTTCAATTAACAAAAACAAATTAAAAATCACTTGGTAATTAAGCTGCTCTGAACCTCACCAGCAGCTCTCCCTCAGACCTCAGATTTCCATGAGGAAGGAGCTGGGAATGGGGTCCACTTGGACTCAGGCAGCAACGTCGCTACCCTGCCCCGCCACCCCAGGAGCCACCGCATCCTGGAGCCAAAGGTGGATAGGAGGGAGGGGCCGTTCATAGCAGGCAAAGTGGGCTCTACACTGAAATTCAAATTGTATTTCACCCTGCCACTTGGTGCTGTGTGACCAAGGGCACGTTAATTAACCTGTCTGGGCCTCAGTTTTCTCATATGTGAAATGGGGATAATAACAGAACTTACATCACTGGGTTGTGGAAAGATTGAACGAATGAATGAATGTGAGGATTTAGAAGAGGGCCTGTCCCACAGCAAGGGCTCTTAACTCACTTTACCCTGCGTGGCTACAGGGGGTCTTTTCCAGCCTTGCAATTTGCACTGTCCTGATCTCCAAAACCCTCCAGGGCAGCCCTGTTTCTCAGAAGTAGGCAAGTGAGGATCTACCGTAGAGGTTCCCTTGGTGAGGTTTCTCCAGGTTTGTCCCACGCAGGCCCCCATCTCTTCCCATCAGAGCCAGCAGCTCCAATCTGGAAGCTGTAAAGCTTTCTCTTCTCCCGTCTCCTGGAGAACAAATACTCCTGTCCCTGGACTGCAAAACCATCCACATTTTCCCACATGACAGTCCCAGAACGTTAAGTGGAGCCAGCATCACTGGCCCCATTCCACGGATGAGAAAATGGGCTAAACGGCTTACCTGGTGGTTGAAGGAGAAGAACAAAGCCCGGTGCTGGCAGGAATACGAAGAAGCCGCATTCTCATCCCTTGCTGATGAAACTCAAGGTGCAGCCTTTCTGGAGGGCATGAAACTGAGTAAGTGTGTAATACATTTAAATGATTAAGGTTTTAAATGATTTTTTTTTCGCATTTTAAAGTCTGTAGCACACACACTTTTGCAGTTACTAAAGCAAAAACCACACTGAGACTTTTGTAACCGTTATATATGTGTGCTTTATGTATAACAGATGTTTTATTTATAGGTATAGATACAGTTATATATGCACACATGCACACACACATATGTATACACACCAAATGTTTTCTCCGTGGTGGTAGAAATGACAGATAGTTTTTGTTTTATGTGTATTCATTCGCTCATGCAGCAGACAGTTTTAGTGTCCGTGAAGTGCCGCTGCGAACAAGACAGACTCGAACTCTGCCCTCAGGAAACCTGCAGCCGGTTGATGAGGATGGACATTGGACAGGGAACAATGAGGATAGGCCCAGCCTTGGGAGCTACTACAGCAGGAGGCAATGGCAGGGGGCGGGAAGGGTCTGCAATAAACATTTATTTCTTTCGTAATTGGACGAAAATAAAACAATTTATATATTTTTAAATGAATCCCAAGGGTCCCATAGCTAGTTAGTAACACAGCTGAAAGTAGACCCTAAAGCCTTCTGGCTCCCAGGCAAACGATTTTTTTTTTTTTTTTTTTAAATCTGACACCAATACTCTGGGAAGTTTGAGCAGCATCCCAATCTTAAGTAAAAAACATCTCAAAATGGGCAAAGGAGGTGTCCGACAGAGGTGGTCCTACCATCTATGCACCTCGTGTCTGATGGAGGGGGTATCCTCATTTACACATCCCCGTGAGACAGGAGGTTTTGCTCACGCACAGGCACACACCCCACGCCAGGTGGACCGGGGACATTGGGTCGTGAGTATCTTATCATCCATCCTCTCTGGAGTCCCAAACACTTCTTGGTCTCAGCAGCCCCCGCTGTTCCCAACTGCTGACCTCTAGTGCTGTCTCCACCCACCCTGGCTCTGTCTGCCATGGGGAGTCCAGGCCAAGGTGAGAACCGCACAACACCCAGAACCTCCCACCCGCTGCTCCCTCCCACCTCCTGGGAAGTGCTAATGCTGCAGGGCCCTGCCCCTGCAGACCCCTTTGCCCTGAGGAAGGCCAGGGCAGGTGCCATCCTCTAAGCGCCCAGCTTGGGTGAGGGCTTCAGCCCATGAGATGTGTTGTCTTCTCCTCCACCAGACTTCAGGTAACGTATTTTGTGCTGACTTCAGACAATCAAAGGAGGAGGACACAGAGTTGTACTTTCCAAGTAGCTGGCAACCCTTAATCAATGTTAATTGGCTCTAATTAGCATATGTTAATTAATGATATTTACTACAAATTAAAGGTATGAGTGCTCCCAGAGGGTTTCCTGTTCATCCAATTAGTGCCAATTAGTTGCAATTAACACGTGTAAATGAGATTCCATTGAACCTAAAACAAACAGCACAGAATCTCTCAGATTCCCCCTTGCACCTTTTCAGTCAGCCAGGGGAGGGCGAGGGTGGAGAGGGAAAGGTGAGGGAGGGAGAGCAGAGAGAGAGAAAGACCCC
Source organism: Indri indri (assembly GCA_004363605.1). Classification (NCBI taxonomy): domain Eukaryota; kingdom Metazoa; phylum Chordata; class Mammalia; order Primates; family Indriidae; genus Indri; species Indri indri. Next base: position 8,356 of record RJWJ010042722.1, on the reverse strand, counting down.
CGGGCTGACTTCCTAGAGCAAGATGCTGACTCTGTGCACCAGGAATGAGAAAAGGCAGAACCAAGTCTGGCCAAGCAAGACCCTGGGCATGCGTGGCTGCCCCTGGTTGCCCCTGGCTGCCCTTAGGGAGGGGTCCTTAGAAAGGACCCTGACCTTGAAGTGCCCGTGAGGTGCCCTTGAGGGCTGGGGGCCATCACTTGGGCATCTCAGAACCTGCCAGGGCTTAACCCAGTACATGGCACATACTAGGTGCTCAGTAAAAACTGGCTGAATTAAAAGTTGGTTCCTTTGCATCAAGGTTCAATATCTTTAAATATACAAAATTAAAGGATACATTGATTATTTTAAATATGGAATATTCTGTTCTCCATAAGGTCTTCCCAAGGGGTCTACCAAGAAACAAAACAGTATTTGCCAGGCTGGGCGCAGTGGCTCATGCCTGTAATCCTAGCACTCCGGGAGGCCGAGGCGGGAGGATCCCTCGAGGTCAGAAGTTCGAGACCAGCCTGAACAAGAGCGAGGCCTGTCTAAAAGAAATTAGCTGGACAACTGAAAATACATAGAAAAAATTAGCAGGGCATGGTGGCGCATGCCTGTAGTCCCAGCTACTTGGGAGGCTGAGGCAGAAGGATTGCTTGAGCCCAGGAGTTTGAGGTTGCTGTGAGCTAGGCTGAAGCCATGGCACTCTAGCCAGGGCAACAGAGCGAGACTCTGTCTCAAAAAAAAAAACAAACCAAAAAACAGTATTTGCCTCTATGATATAATTTTAATATAATCAGGATATGTCCACAGAGATTTTATTTTACTTGTAGTGTTGCCATTTCCTAACGCTATTTCTTTTTATTTCAACTACTGTCTGAGGCCCAAACCTCTGCCATGGGTAGAGAGTCAGCCAGAGGGGGCTACCATGAACCATAAATACTACCCCAAAGCCTCCACCACACAGAACTTTCTGGGAAACTGTGATGGAAGATATAGCTCCCATAATTAATGTACTTTTGCTACACCAAACTTTTCCATCAAAGTTGGCTTTTGTTATTTTAAAATATTGATGGTTGGCTATGTGCCAGGTGCTGTCCCAGGGCCTGGGATACAACAGTGACAAATCACGTGTGCATCGCGGCCATCACTGGCTCCCATTCCCCTGTGTGCTATTACCCTCCCCGTTGGCATTTCGGTGTATCTAGAGTCAGAGAGACTTGGGTTCATATCCCAGTTCTGCCTCTTAGCAGCTGCGTGTGAGGGTTATTTCATCTCTGGGCCTCAGTTTACCTATCTGTAACATGGGTATAATAATACCTATTGTACAGTCATATTATCGGGAGGATTGAGCTCGCTCTTCCTTGGTGGGGCGGAATTTGGAGTCAAGCCACAAGGAAGTTAGGAAAGAGGGAGGTAAAAGCCAGAAGCCCACACATGAAGGTCTCAGGAAGTCATCCTCTCCACATCTGGATCAGCTACCCAGGCTGGCCCCAACAGTCTGTCCCGCCTGTGCAGCACTTCACAGTTTATAAAGCTATTGCACAACCAGCACCCCCAGCAGATTCTCATCGCCCCCCTGCACCCCCGCTGTGTTATGAAAGTCAGGCAGGGAAGAAATGGGCTTAGAAAGGGGAAGTGCTTCCTGGGTCACACAGGCCCCTGACTCCTCCTGGCGTGTCCTCCTTCACCCAGGTGGTGAGAGATGTGACTAGGAGCAGAAAGGGTCATTCCAAGTGGCCAGAAGCAGAGACTGGCCCACTCGTGCCAAGACTCAAGGTGGACTTTGGCCCATCAGGACTCCAGGGAGCCTTCAGCTTGGCGAGGCTGCCTGCAGGTGAGAGACCTCAGCACCTGTGGCTGTTGTATCCCCTCAGTCACCATCTCAGCACAGCTCCTCCTGCAGGGCGTTTGATCATTTCAAAATGCCTTGGTGTCCCCTTCTGTAAAACTAAGCAGTCTGCTGAGATGGCTTCTAACACCCTCTCGGACCTGATGTTCTGGGATCTTGGACGTCCGCTGCAGAGCGTGGGCCCCACTTCTACAGCACATGCCCGAAAGCCTTGGCTTTCCTCTTTCACAGATGGATCCCTCCCATCTGTGGTGGCCTGATGGGTCCCACCCACCCTCAGTCCTTTCTCACTGATTCTGTGTCATCCTCCACCCCACCCCAAAATTTTCTTGGATAGTAATGAGCCACCAGGCATGGTCCCCAAAAGACCAGGCCTTGGAAAAGTTCTCCCTCACTCTGATCAGACCAAAGTTGATTTGGAGGCCAGTGGGAGGAATGGAGCTGATGGCGTTTCATAAAAAATGCTTAGCTGGGTCACCTTCAGGGAGGCGGCGTGCGGCTGCAGGATGGATGTCTGTGCTGGGGCCTCTTGGGGCCCAGTATTTCTTCCCTACCCCTGCACCCCACCTCAGGGCCAGGGGGGCATGCTAGGGGAGATCTGGAAGCAAATGGAAAAAAACTCTCTTCTGACTGCCCTTCCTTCTAGCAAAAATAAAACCACCCCTGTGGGATGCCCGCCATGTGCCAGGCCAGTGCTAGGCCATCTACTTGCATTATTTCCATTTAGAGGTGGTGGCATCTGCTCCATTTCATCTCCTGGTGCTCCCGGCATCTTGAGCGGGGCCTGGCTAGCTTTGGGACTGATGATCAGCCAGTTTTGACCATGGAAAGTGCAGCGGGAAGGTTGCAGAAACCACAAGGAGGATGCTGCCTGCTGTGTCCCCCACCTACCAGCACACATGCGCGCGCACACACACACGTACCCCTGTCCTCTCTCTTGACCAGACATCTACTGGCTCCACCGGCTTGGGCAGAGGGTAGATCCAGGGAGAAGAGGCTGCCACTAAAAAAGTCCAGTGTGAAAAGCTAAAGAAGCTGGGGGACACTAAGTAGAGTGAATTCTCAGCTTTCAAGGATAAGAACATTGCCTCCAAAACAGCAATTCTGGGTGCCCAGGAAACTCTAGGATGGAGAACAGTGACACTGGCAACTGGCAAAGTGTCTGCTTCTTATCCCACTAATGCCTCTTGAGAAGTGATACCTCTCTAAAGCCAAAGTTCCCGAGATGAGGCTTAACATGGCCACTTTGGGGGCAAAAAAAAAACACACCTCAGCTCCAGGAATGTAACAACAGAAAATAATTAAGGTCTAATAAGGTCAGCGTTCCACCTTAACACCTTTTCAGTTCCAGTTAAAACCTCTACTAATTTGCCAAGAAAAACCAGCCTCACTTGGGTCTTATTATTTGAATCACGTCCTGTCTCTTAATTTAAACAAGAGACTCACATAAGGCTTTTTTTTTTTTATTTTAAATTACAATGCCAACTTTCTTCCAGTTGATTACGGTATATGACTCTCTGTTGGAAGGCCATTATTTTTTGCTATGATTTACAAAGCATTTAAAGCGAAATCAATGTAATAAATATCGAAGCATTGTAATAGATAATTCCATATATTTAACTGGAGACACAGCGCAGGCCTGGTTTGGGCAGTCAGGAGACCGGCAGGGCGAGCATGAGGTAGGGGAGCCACCTGGTATCTGCTCGTTTCTTTTCTCCCGCATTCATTTAAGCAGGATTCACGGAGCCCTCCCTAAGATTCTGCACTCTGAACTTGGGGCCGTGGGAGTTGTGCGGTACCCAAGATGTGTCCTCCAGGGGCCATGGACTGCTTGGAGATTTTCCCCTGCAACAGCCTGCTAGTAAGTACTGGAGGTCACCGCGGGCAGGCGGCCACCACCAGCACCCTGGAAGGAGCCATGATGCTGGAGGAGGAGTTCGGCAGAAGTGGGGGGCAGGAGGGGGCTGCAGGTCAGGAAGGCCTTCCCTAGCCTCTCCTTGCCTCTTCATCCCTTCCCTCCCTGCTTAACTCTTTCCTTCCCTCCCCGCCCCTCCTCTGCCCTCCTTTCATTCCTGCCTCTTCCCTCCCTGGGCTGAGCTCTCTCGAGGCCTCTGGCTGCAGCTGGCCAAGCTCAGCTCAGGACAAACGGCCCAGCGTTTGCAGCCCTGAAAGCCCACCATGAGGGGAGAGGTGTGAAGGGGAGATGGTGTCCAGCCTCCATTCTCCCCCTCGGTGGGCACTCACCCCCAGGGGCAGACCCTATAGCAGCATCTGCAGTGCATGTCAAACCTGCCTACCCGGGGTCAGGGGCCAAATTTCAAGCTGCCCACCTACCTGTTCCTTGAAAAGGGCTCAGGAGCAGGTCCCTTTCCAGCTACTCTATCACCTGCTGCTCCATGGGGAGTACCCCTCCCTTTCTTCCTGGCCTTGGAGTCCATGTGTAGGGGTCACACGCATCAGCTCCCAGGTGGGTTGGGCTCCCAGGGTCCTGGCTTGATTCAGAAACTCAATCCTGCTAGTGAGGGAGGCAAACATGGGCCACCGGCTAATAACACACCTCCAGCGCAGGCAACGTGCTCTGTCCACAGCGCCGTTTGAGCACCGTGGAGATCTTAACCAGGGCTTTGTGGACTAGACACTGCAGGCTTATGATGGAGCACACACACACACTCTCAGCAGATCCCAGAGAAGGAAGATGTATTGTCCCTTGCCTTCCCACCCCAAGTCTGAACCCGAGCCCCAAGTCCCTAGCTCTGAACAGATTTCACCATAAATTTCAGGAGGGGACGCACAGAGGAAAAGGGAGCAGAGAAAGGAGATTTACAGCGAACTTGCTTCCTGACATCTCTTTGGCCCATCCCATAAAATAACAATATCACCAGATAAATCACACAGAGTCTCAGGGGACCTTACCCTTGTCCTTGTGGGGTCTATGGAGGGAGTCGGGGAGACATGGTCGGGGGATCCACCCAGCTGGGTTCTCCCCGACAGCATCAGTTCCAGCTGGCATGAGGGGATCTCAGATTTCAGGGTATGTGTGGAGGGGAACTAGGAATGGGGTTGGGCAGAAGACCGTTAGTTGTCATCACCCAAGAGAGAGCATAGCATAAGTCTGCGGTCCCCAACCCCTGGGCCACGACCTGGTCCTGGTCCTGGTCCATGGCCTGTTAGGAAAGAGGCTGCGCATCACTGCCTGAGCTCTTCACCCCACCTGCCATGACACCCCACCCCACCCCCGGTACGTGAAAAAATTGTCTTCCATGAAACTGGTCCCTGATGCAAAAAAGGTTGGACACCCCTGGCATAAGGGATTCAGCATGGGCTTTGAGCAAACCCCAGCTTAAATTCCTAGCTGTGTGTCCTTGGGCAAGTTACTTCACCTCTCTGGGCCTTGTTTTACTTCTCTGCAGGGCATAGAATATCCCCAACAGGATAGATATGAAGATTTACTGAGAATAATGTATGCCAAAGCTGGCATATAATAGGTATTCAGAATGTAGGACTATCATAGCCACAGCTGCCTTCCTGCCTCTAGGATACAAAACAGAGTGGCGGTGTTCCCAGCAGAGGGGATCGAATGCCAGGCTCTCCGCAGAGACGCCACACGGCCCCTCTTTCTCCTTCCTCTCTGGCTGTTGTCTCAGCCTCAGCCTGTAAGGTTAGAAAGGCCGGGCTCCCGGACAACTCACCATGTGACTATCAGCAAGTTTATTCCCCTCTCCAGGCCTCAGTTTCCCATCTATAAATGACGGGATGGAATGTACTTGGTCTTTAAGGCCCGGTCCACCATAACGTCAAATCCAACAATCAGGACCAATTCCCAACAGCAACCAAAGGGAGTGGGCAGGACAGAGACACTGCAGGTGGCGAGGCCAACTGAGGCTGGTGTGGTACGTAGACTGGGGTGGAGGCTGTCACCTTCCCGGGAAGGGACGGAAGGGCTCCATCTGGCCAGTCCTACAACCCCGACCACCCCACGGGTTGATTACAGCCTGGATGGCCATTGACATGGTCTGTAGCATCATGTCGATGAACCTTCACCCAGAGATGGGAGCTGGGGGAAGAGGCTCCATCCAGCCTCACCCCTCACACCTGGAGCGAGCTCCTGCTTCCTGTCCGCCTGTGCAGGGAAGGCTCGGGCTCCGGCTCCAGCTCCAGCTGAGAGGACTGCTCCCCAGCTTCCGCCCTCGCCCGCCCTTTCTCCATCCAGCCTTCCTTCCTTTCTCCTGCGTTTCCTTCTCCTTGTACTTGACATCTTCCTCTCTTCTTCCTTCTCCGTTTCCTCCCGCTTCCTCCTTCCCTGCCTGCTTCTCCGTTCTATGCACTCCTCCTCTTCTCCCCTCTTCATCTCTTTCTTTTCATCCTCCTCCTGGTCCTTCTGCCTGTTCTTCCACCTCCCTTGTTTTCTTCTCTCTCCGTCTGATGCGGGGGAACGAAGGTGGCCCCATCTCAGCGAGAGAGTGTGAGGGCCCGGGGTGGAGGGGCGCGCTCTGGCCTGAGCTCCTCCGTGTCGCTCCAGCGGCAGGAGGATCAGGAGTTCACCCGCAGGGCAGCTGTCAGCGGCTCCGTGGATGGATGGGTGAAAGTGTAGGGGGTGGGGGAGGCGAAGGTGCCTGGGAGGGAGCCAGTCTTTAAATAAAAATGAAAGAAGTGGGTGAGGAAGCGATGGGGCTGCTTAATAATACGCCCCGCCCAAGGCACCTCTGCCAGGGGACACGGCCCTCCCACCCACCTCCTTCCAGTCCTGGGCCCCTGTCCCCATCCCTGAAGTTTCTGTCGTTGGCACAGAGGCCTATTTGTTTGTCTGATGCTTTGGGCAGGCCAGACAGCAGGCGATGCCCCCAGCTCCCCAGACCCCCGCCCCAACCTCCCCGTGTCCCACTGAGGGGCGGCTGGGATTGGGACCCCGGGCAGCCTGCTCACAGAGTGATGTCTGGGCAGATTAGCGCCCCAAAGCTGGCAGGCCTATTAGGAGGCCTTTGTGGGGGAGGGGGCCAGAGGAGGAGAAGGGGATTTTCCATTCTCTGAGCAACTGGATTACACAGTCAAGGGATCAGGGAAGAACCGCTCCTTAAGCTGCCTCTGCCCTGGCTCTGCGCCTCTGGCGTGCTCAGCAGGGATCCTAGCGAGCCTTGCCTTGCCTGCTTTTGAGGTTTCTTTTTGTGATCTGAGTCAGGTTTGGGGGCCAAACCAAGTCTCATCTCCTCCTACCCACTTGAACTATTATACCAAAGAGGGGATGAGCTTGCCACCACCCCCACCAACCCTCACCTTCCCAAAGACCCCATGTCTGGAGGTGGACCTGGAAGGCGTGACTCAGAAAGATGAAGTGACTCGCTCTGAGTCACATAGCAAGTGAAAGCTGAGATACTTACCTGGCTACAGACTGGATTTACGGGAGTATGTTCTCTGCAGAGTGGGCCAGGTCTATGCCGTGCACTCTGCCATTCTTCCCTACAAGAAGGTGGTTTGTTCCTGAGTTTTCCTCAACTGGACATATGCTTTAGGCAGAGGGGAACCCTCCTCCCATTTTGTCTCTCTGGCTGCAGGGGACTAGACCATGGTGCAGAGGGAAGATGGGGAGAAGATTAGGTTTAAAGAACCCAAAGTCTTAAAGCCTAATCCCAGCCTTACCACTAACTTGCTGTGTGGCCTTGGACAAACCACCTCCCCTCTCTGAGCTTAAGTTTTCTTATCTGCAAAATGGAGATAAAAACATCTCTTTCAGAATTGTTCTGAAGGTTAAAGAAGACAAGGTACTGGAGAGCAAAGTACTGGTGCAAAGCAGCTGCTCTGCGGGTGACAGTGAAGCACACTCTCACCCAGGAGCTGTGCCCACTCCCCGGAACAAGAGGCTCTTCTACAGGGCCAAGCAACTGGCTCTTCCCACCAGCAGGGCAAATCCATCATATTCAGCAACTATTGGCCTCCCCGACCTGGTGTAAGGTTATTGGGGGGTCATGACCCCATACCTTGTATCCACTTTCTAGAAACAGCCCCCCCACAAGAGGCCCGAAGGCCCCCACCCTAGCCCTGTGTGGCCCCAAAGGCCTTTTGCTGACGAAGTGGACATCTCTGACCTTCCTGATGGCCTATGCTCCTTCCAGCCACAAAGTGTCTATGATCCCGTGACCCCTACAAGCCCTGCTTTGCTAATGGTTTTATGATCTTCCCCACAGAATTCTCTCTTTGCCCTCCCCAGCCCCCAGTCCCCTTTCAGTAGGTCCTAGTCAAAATAAACAACATTTATGACCAGAGCAGGATTCAAGGTCTGCATTGCAAACAAATGCAGAGCCCTTTGAAGGTGCCTGGGGAATCCATCACATCCTGGGGTGTGACACTCCCCAGGCCCAAGGGGGGCTGGGCTGGGAAGGGGCTCAGGCCTGGGAAGCCAGGCTCTGGGCTTCGGATCTGGGTTTGGAGTCTGAGGATCCTGCACTGTCCCTGGGGCTCCCTCCTCAGCACCAAGCCCAACCTCCAAGCAAGGGAAGGAGGGAGGAGGGGAGAAGGGGGGCTGGACATGGC
>RJWJ010042721.1:0-12915 GCA_004363605.1 Indri indri | reverse complement strand
TTTAATCCCCTGCTTGCCTCACATTTGCTGATGTCTCAGTAAGCAAAGTAAGTCACATGGTCAAGCCGAAGTCAGCGTGGGAAGAGATGGCATTAAAGTGTGGATTCGCACAGGCCGGATTCACGTGGGACCATTAACATCACAACCTACCCAAGCTCTAAGTGTCTCATTCACCACCATTCATATTAATTACCAACACCATAAGAGTCAATGTTCTGATTCAAAAAGACCACGTTCCATGGCTCTGTGAGTCTGTACTTCTTACAACTCCAATGTGTTGATTCCAAGATCCTGTGATTCTAGAATTGGAAGACTTGGTACAGCTGAGGAAGAGCATGAGGACCCAAGAGGAGGCTAACGGAGTTGGGCAAACAAAGGTCACACCCAGACCTGAGCAGGAACCCACCTGCCTCTCCCATCCCCATCCCTCAGCCCATTAACTTCCTGCCTGCATCAGGGCAGTGGCGAGTGCACCAAGTTGGGAGCCAGAAAACCTAGGTTATAGGCCCTGTTCCATCGTTACTCTGGGCGGCCCCAAGCACAGCTCCTGACCTCCCAGTGTTCTCACAGAGCCAGAGATCCCTATCTTCCCAATGATGCGGAACAGTGGCAAAGCCAGGGGAACTGGGCCCGCTAACTTCTGTTATCAGGAGGCTGGGCCCTGGTGCAGTTGAGGGTTTTGCTCTCACTTCAGTGAACTGCATCCACAGCTGCTGAGACCCTGAGTTTTAAGGAAACCAATATTCGATAGCTTATTGCCCTTGGTTAGTCCTGGCCTCTACCTGAAAAAGAAAAAAGGGAAGGAGAGGGAAGGGAGAGGAAAGGAAGGGCGGGGAGGGGTCCAACTTAGCTCCTTCCCCTTTCTCCCCACCCACTCCTGTCCCTGACTCAGCTGAGTAGAATCCTGGGCCAGCCCCCTGCCTGGCCTTGAGCCTCAGTCTGCTGTGTCCTTTAGCTTCTCCCTGAAGAGGAGTATAGAAACAGAGTGGCTCCTTTAGGGAAGGAGGCCTAGACCAGCACAGCGAATCATGAGATTTTACAGCTAGAGGAGGACCAGCAGCAACCCACCGGCTGAAGCACCTTGTAGCACAGGCGAGGAAACAGAAACCCAGAGGGGGACGGGCTCCTGCTCACAGTCACACAGCCGGTCAACAGTAGACCAAGACCAAAAGCCAAGTGGGGTCTCTACCTTTTTCTAAACTTCAGTTTCCAATTCTAAACTGGGATAACCCAAAGCTGGCCTAGGGTACCACTTACAAACTATAAAGCAAGGTACAAATGCAGTCAGGAATCGTCTTTTTTGATGGCTTGGGGGTGGGGGAGGATTGAGGTGGGGGCAAGAACACTTTCAGAGATCTCATCCAGCTCATTTATTCTAGCGTCCCCCAGAGGCCTGGACTGCAGAGTGGAGGAGGAGGGTATTAAATATCAGAGAGTTATTTAAAAGCCAGTTGCCTGCCCCTCAGAAGCAGAACTGGCCTCTGCTGACTCAACGGAGAAAATGAGTACTGGGCCTATGGATTTTCCTGTGTCTGATGGTGGTGGGGGAAGGGGAGAGGGGGAGTGAGAAAGGGGTGAACAGCAAGGCCACAGTGAAGCCTTCCCCTCCCTGTGGTGAGCAAGCTGTGCAAGAGAGAACCCCTCCCCCACGGCCTAATGACTGATCTTCGTGCCAGGCCTGCCGGGCGCTCCCTCATTCGCCTCGGAGGAAGGGGGGACAGAGGGAGCCTGGGTCACAAGACACTACGACACCCAACCTGGAGAGACCCCCGGCCGCCCTGCCACCACTTTATAGCTGGGCAACTAAGGCCTTAACTGGGGTGGAGCCAAGTTCAAGGTCACACGTTGAGAAGGTGGGGACATCAACTTGAGCAAATCACAGCATTACTGTCCCCTTCCTGACCCCATCCCTAAAAACCCAAGGGGCACTAGACTAAAAGGCCTCCAAGACCATCCTGTACACACACGCACACACTTTTTTATAGGCAGGGAAACTGAGGTCTGGAAAGACAGACTTGCTCAAGGACTTCAGTTAACAGTGGGACACTTCTGATAACGAAATGGAGCTGGAGCTTGATGGGGAAGGAGCTACCTGCTGGATGACCTCAGGGAAGTCACCAAACCTCTCTGTGCTACCTACCAAGGCACAGTGGAGCTTAAAGAGAGCAGAGTCTGTACCAGGAGAAAAGGGGCCCAGTGGAGGAGCTAGAGGAACAGGGAGGGGACAACAGCTTGGGAGGCTCAGAGAGGGGCTCTGGGACCTAGTGGGGTAATAAATTCAAGAAGCGAGGTCATCCAGTGTGGCTGACATGGCGAGTCCCATCGGGCACGGGGCAGGTGATCACTCTGCCTGGGTGGGGATGGGGTGCCTCGCTCACGTTGAGTCCTCAGGAAACCCTGAGGGCCTGAGCTCTTTGCCCACAGGCTCCCCTGGGATCTGACCCAGCCACACTCCGGGAGAGAGGGATCCTAGGACACGGAGGGCTGCGGCAAAGGAGATGAGCAAGAAACCTGAGCTCCTCTCGGGCTCAGGTCCCAGTCAGCTGTGCCACCTTGGGGAAAGCACTTAACCTTTCTGGGTAGTTGTCTCCTGGTGTCGAGTATAGACGGGGGATCCTCACCAAGCTCACTTTATGGGATGGGAGAATGGAGCAGGGATTTTAAAATCATTATTTCATTCAGTAAACATTCCCTGGTACCTTCTCTGTACTGAGCCCTGAGCTGCGTGCTGACAACACAGGAAACAAAACCAGTCCTGAGCCCCGGTTGCTGACAGTCAAGGGGCTCAGGGGAGTCAAGCCCTCTGATCACTAAATGAAGTTCAAAGAAAGTCACAAGGGCTTCCTGGAGGTGGCAAAACTCACACTGAGCCCCGAGCAACAGCAGGCTGGACTGGATTAACAGCCAAGGGGAGAGCACTCCAGGTGGGGCAAACAGTCCAGGAAAAGATACTTCCATTGGATGCATCAGAGAATAAACACACAGCCTCAGACTCAGTGGACACGCATTTACTGAACACCTACTGAACACCGACAACTCCCAGATGGAGAGGGCTGTCCTTCCAGAGAACAAAGACCACCCCTCCCCCAAACAGCTCACAGACCTGTGTTTAGGGGAACTTGGACAGAGAGAGCTTGGAAGGGAAATAGCTACACAAAGTGGGGAAAGAGGGGAGGAGGCTGAGTAGAGGCCACACATTGAGTCAAGCAAGTACAGACTCATCTTATTAATAACCACCATGAATGTGCTGTTTGGGGGGAGGGAGGGACATTGAACAGGGCAAAATGACCTGGGAGCTACCTAGAACCAGAAAGGGGCAATGCCGGGGTCGCAAGGATGGGTGGCAGCATGGATGCTAGGCCCCCAGACCCCAGGTGATAGGGCTTTTCTTTTTTTGACACACTTTCAATTCACTTTATCACAACAGCCCTGAGATAAGCAGGAAGGACAGGAATTCAGAAGCCTACCCACTTTACAGAAGAGGAAGCCGACAGTAGCCCAAGGTGGAGAGAGAGGTCCAAGGTCATGCCAGACCAACCTTGGCATCCACTCCTGGCTCAGCTTCCTGGGGTCGGGATGAGACTTCCCTGGGGAGGAGAACCCTCTCTGATGCAGCCCACCATCTTGGACAGAGCCCTGGGCAAGGACCCTGGGGCCAGGTTTCTAGGCTAAACCCTGACAACCACTGGCTTTGGGACAAGTCCCTGGACCTCTGGCCTTGTTTACACCATTCATACAGCACAAAGAACATCTGCCTTGCTCTCTAGTACCTGAAGATTCTACATTCTCTCTGGGCCTCCTTTCCCCAGCTGAGGTGTCAACCCCAATCCAGGCTGCCCACTGTCCCACCCTTTCCCAGGGAAGGAGCTCTGGTCTTGGCAACGTCTGTGATTCCTCAGGGCCTGGAGGCAGAAAGGTCTGTATGCAGCAGGACAGGGAAAGAGAAGATGTTCTCTGTTCATTCACTCATTCATTCATCCACAGACATTTACTGCACACTCTCACTAGTCCCTGTACTGGAAACATAAAAGTGAAGACGACCTAGTGCCTCCCACTAGGGAAGATGTCAGAGCTGAGGCTTTTAGTTACTGGGCCAGTATTGAGGGGAGTGCAGTAGCTGAGGGCCTGATCCCAACAGCATGTATTTGAGCACTTGTACCCACGTGAGAAAAGACACCAGCAGCCTTTTACCTCCACAGACCAAGGGCATGGTGCAGGGCAGGTGGGGCTCCTAGCATGTGGTTTATCTCTGGATGTCATGTGCTTGCATGCATGGGTCTGTAAGCTTGCCCCTCTGAGAATGCACCCAGGAACTTGCACAAGCCCAGAAATGTGCATATTCAAGTATGTATGTGCTTATGAATCTACGGACACATACCAGGACGCACTCAAACCTATGATCCTATGTGCACATGTATGAATGCATGTGTATGAGTCTACACATACTTGCATGAGGTCCACCTAAGCCCGCCTGGAACTGTGAACAAGCTTGTGTAAGCCTTCCCATGCATGTGTAGGCACACCCAAGTAAGTGTGACTCTGTTCACATGCAGACACACGTAGGTCTGTGTCAAGCTTGCCTTCACACGTACAGATACATATGTATGTACAATCTCATGTGTGCATCCGTATAGATGTGTCCAATCCTGCATGTGCAAGTTACTGTTCTTCATCTGCCAATACCTGGGAGAGCTACTGGGGTGGGGGAGAAAGCGCTAGGGGAGGGGAATGCTGGGGGACCCCCACCATCACCAGCCCTGGTCCTTAATGTTGGTATTTGCCCAACACCCAGGCCACTGCAGGGTCTGCCTCTTCTCCTTAAGTGCTATTGATCCATTGGTCGATCTGTTAAATATAACCTCAGGGAAGGAATCAACCCAACATCGTCCCCAATTCAGGAGAAAGAGACTGACTGATTCTTGGGGGAGGTGGGGGGAGGTCTCTATCCCAACCAGTTCTGCTGATATCCGAATGGCCTGCGGATCAAGTGTCAGCCTCTCCAGCGTGAATAATTCATTGCTAAGGCCAGGAATGCTCCCATCTCAGGAGCCTGTCTCTTTAAATCAGGTCTGGAGCTTCCCAGTTCTGGGGAAAAAAAAAAAAAATCCAGAACAAAACAAATCTATAAACCGCTCGGCTCCCACCTCAGCCCTGGCCCCTTCTGAGACCCCCACTCCGTGCTGTAAAATCTCCTCCTGTTCTTCCAATCTCTGGAGCCAAGAACTCTCCCACCCTATTTGCCACTTACAGGTGGGGAAGCCTGGAGGGGTGGCTGGGCTGGTTGATGGTGTCTAACGGAACCCCGGGGGTCTAGTGGGGTACCGAGGTGCCAGGGCAGGGAGGGAAAGCAAAGAGCTGAATCACTACACACACGCACACACACCGGTCCCTGTGGTCAGCAGAGTGCTTGAGCGAGGAGTCCAGCCTGGTGGGGAAACCAGATGGGAGAACTCCTAGCAGAGGTAGAACAGCCAGAGAGTTAGGGGCAGGAGGTGCTGGGGGAAGGAGACAGACTTCCCCAGGGGACGCGATCGAGAAAAGTCTAGTCTCACAGGACCTTCAGGAGTGGTGACCCAACAGGGTCCAATGGAACTGGGGTCGCAGAGAAGGAGGCCGAGGCTGGGGATTTTCCAGTCTCTCTCTCTCTCTCTCTCCTAGTACAGCCCTTTCCCTGATCACAGAGATTAGGAAGAGGCTGAAAAATTAGTAACTTTCTCAGTCCCCCCTTCATCCCTGTCTCCTCTGGTAGGGACCGATCTAAATTCCTCCTCCGAAATTCTCCCCGGCGAGGCCCCACCTGCCTGCTCTCCCCCGCCGGTCCCGCCCCACACGTGCCAGAGAGGGAGGAGGAAGCAACCAGCTTAATCCTGGGGGATGGGGAGAAGGCGGGGAAGCAAGTCAGAGCCTCGCGGAGCCAAACTTCTCAGCAGCCCTGGAGCCGGAGAGGGGGGAGAGAAAGCGCAGCAGCCGAAAGCCCTGATTCTCGGGAGCCTCCCACCCCGCCTCCCTCGGCGAGGAGGGCGCTGAGGCTCCGCTGGGGGCGGAGGAGGAGGCCGGGAGGCGGGGAGGGGGGAGGCAAACCCTGCCCACTCGGCTGCGAGCCCGGAACGGCCGCGGAAGTCGGAGGCCGGCGCGCAGGGCGAGGAGGGCACCGGGGGCGGAGGGCTCCGCTGCCCGCCTAACCCCTCTCGCCCCCGGCCAGGAAAGTGAAGGCTCCTCGGACTTTAGAGACGGCGGAAGGACCCACAGAGATTGCCAGCCACTCCGGGTCAAGGACTTGCCCCACCCGTGCCTCCCACCAGGCGCTCCCAACTCACTGGTGAGCGCAGCGGCCCGGGAGCTGGATGCGGGGACGGCCGCGATGGCCCCGTGCGCGGGACAGTCGGGGCTCCGGGGACCGCTGCTGCCGGGGCTCTTGCTCGTGGCGGCGGCGCTGAGCCGGCCCGCTGCGCCGTGTCCCTTCCAGTGCTACTGCTTCGGCGGCCCGAAGCTTCTGTTGCGCTGCGCGTCGGGCGCCGAGCTCCGGCAGCCGCCACGGGACGTGCCGCCTGACGCGCGCAACCTCACCATCGTGGGCGCCAACCTGACGGTGCTGCGCGCGGCCGCCTTCGCCGGCGGGGACGCGGACGGGGAAGAGGAGGCGGCGGGCGTACGCCTGCCGCTGCTGACCGCGCTGCGCCTCACGCACAACAACATCGAGGTGGTGGAGGACGGCGCCTTCGACGGGCTGCCCAGCCTGGCGGCGCTCGACCTGAGCCACAACCCGCTGCGCGCCCTGGGTGGCGGCGCCTTCCGCGGGCTGCGCGCGCTGCGCTCGCTGCAGCTCAACCACGCGCTGGCGCGGGGCGGGCCCGCGCTGCTGGACTCGCTGGACGCCGCGCTCGCCCCGCTGGCCGAGCTGCGCCTCCTCGGCCTGGCGGGCAACGCGCTAAGCCGCTTGCCGTCCGCCGCGCTGCGCCTGGCGCGCCTGGAGCAGCTGGACGCGCGCCTCAACGCGTTGGCCGGCCTGGGCCCCGACGAGCTGCGCGCGCTCGAGCGCGAGGAAGGTCTGCCCGGGCCGCGCCTGCTGCTCGCCGACAACCCCCTGCGCTGCGGCTGCGCCGTGCGCCCCCTGCTGGCTTGGCTGCGCAACGCCACGGAGCGCGTACCCGACGCGCGGCGCCTGCGCTGCGCCTCCCCGCGGGCGCTGCACAACCGGCCTCTCCTGGACCTGGACGAGGCGCGGCTGCGCTGCGCCGACCGCGACGCCGACGGTCGCGGGGAAGAAGCGGAAGCCGCCGGCCCGGAGCTGGAAGCCTCCTACGTCTTCTTCGGGCTGGTGCTGGCGCTCATCGGCCTCATCTTCCTCATGGTGCTCTACCTAAACCGGCGCGGCATCCAGCGCTGGATGCGCAACTTGCGCGAGGCCTGCCGGGACCAGATGGAGGGCTACCACTACCGCTACGAGCAGGACGCCGACCCGCGCCGCGCGCCCGCCCCCGCGGCGCCCGCAGGCTCCCGCGCCACCTCCCCGGGCTCTGGCCTCTGAGCTTCGCCTCCCGGGGGCTGGGGGATGCCCCTGCCTGCTGGAGACCTTACTGGGGCCGCCTGGCCTGAAGCCGTGGACATGAGATACCGCGGGGCTGGAGCTCCTAGACCTGCCTGAGACCTTTGGATCATGGCATCCCCCCACTCGGTGGCCCTAAGCTGTACCCCGTCTCCCCCGCCTCTGAGAGCTCCCACTGTCACAGACCCAGAGACATCCCTTCTGGTTCCAGAAACCCCAGCCGCCCACCCTAGGTTCTGAAACATCCCTCCTGGACCACTGAAACCCCCTCCTGGTTTCAAGACCCACCCATAGACCCTGTCTGTCCTCCGATCCTAAAGCTCTGAGACTGCCTCCACCACCCTAGGCTTTGAG
The DNA here is from genome assembly GCA_004363605.1 of Indri indri. Classification (NCBI taxonomy): domain Eukaryota; kingdom Metazoa; phylum Chordata; class Mammalia; order Primates; family Indriidae; genus Indri; species Indri indri. The sequence continues at coordinate 5,015 of RJWJ010042721.1, read as the reverse complement.
CCCCGGCGCTAGACTGCACAGATCCCCATTTCCAGCTTGGAGCTCTCAGCTCCCCTCTCAGGGCTCATGGGTCCTCCCATCCCATTCTGGTCTCAAAAGCATAGTGCCCCCATCAGAAGGTTTTGGTGGACTTTGAGCCCTTTGTCCCATCCCAGAGCTCTGAGCCTTCCATCCTGCATGGAGACCCATATCCTTGGGCTCCGAAGGTCGGGCACCCTCCCCCTTATAAGGATATATTTCATACCCCTACCTCCCTCATCACACACACACACACACCCAGCTCTGGCTCAGGCCCCTCCCTTCGTTGGTCCAGGCGTGGGGCTGAGCTCCCAGTCTGTCTCCCCCAGGGACAAGCACAACCCGTTCTAGCCTTAGTGTAGAGCCGACGCTCAGCCTTTTCAACCCGGGCTCTGATCTCCCAGTACTCAGTGCTTGTCCCCAATCTCAGACTCTCAGCTCTTCACCCCACCTGAGTTTCATCCCCCTGCCCAAGCCTTAGGCTCTCGACTCGCCCACACCAAGTACGTGCACTCAGTCCCCACCCCTGCCACTCACTAGTCAAGGTCCAGTGAGAAAGCCCCTGGGATGTGTTCACCCGCCTCTCCTCCCTGGATGAGCTCTCCAGTCTGCCAGACAGGTGCAGGTGCCAAGCACCGCTAGTGCTTACTGGCAGATCCCATCGGGAAGGAGAGAGTCCTGGGTGTATGAAGGAGATGGTGGGGCTTCCGGACCAGGGTCTCCCACCCATCGTGGCTGCAGAGAGAGGCAGGGAGTGGGCTCTGAAGGGCAAGGAGCTGCTGTTCACCGATTTCCCCATGCTCTTTCCCACCTAGTGTGGTTCTTCTACCCTGGGGTTTCTTTGCTGCCACGAGCCCACCCCATATGCCTTCTGGAAGAGAAGGGGTCTTGCGTCCTGCCTCAGGCACGGGCTCCTGGTTCAGGGTCAGAGCCTCAGGACCTTGCCTTCTGCATGATCCCAAAGCACAATTGGTGAGTAGGGAGGGGGCCACCTCTCCCTGACTCCCCACCCCCCAGGTCAGGCAGAACGGCTGGCCTGTGCTGCCTCTGCGCACAGGAAGTCACCCTCCTGTATATTTGCCTTTCCGCCCCTCCCCAAAACTCTGGATCTCCCTTGGGCCGTTTTCTATAAAGTCTGCAATAATCTCAGACACTCTACTCTCGTAAGTGGTGCCATGTCATTCCTGATGACCTTGGGGCACTGATGGGGGTGGGAGGGGATACATGGGAGGGCATTTTGGACCTCCCTGAGGTGGAGCAGTGGTGATACTTGATGTGTTCTCCCGGACTATGAAAGAAGAAATAGGCTCTTACTGTACATAGCAGGATTAAGGCTAGACACTTGGAGGGACTTCCCATTGGGATGACACTGCTCTCCACGCCAGTCTGCTTTTTATCCTCAGAGATGGGGTTATGCACAGCCAAAGTGGCCTCGGATGGTTCCTCTACATCTTCAGGGTGGGGGTGGGGATGTAGTTGGACTAACGAGCTAACAGACAAGGCTACGGGAGGGAATCCATCTACAGAGGATGAGGCAGTTATTCAGACAGGGAAGAGGAGGGATCATCCCTCTGATGAATTACCTGATACTCCCTTATGCCCTGCGTCACACCACGCTGTCCTGGCTGGAGGGGTAAGAACTGCACACTCAGTATGTGAGAAGCTGAGAAAAGCAGCCTAGAGGTCGGGGGCTGGGAGGGGGGGTGGATAAAATGACTCTTTGAGATACGTGGAGCAGGGGGACAGGTGGGTTCTGGGCCAGTAAGGCCTCAGGCCCCCAGGTGGGATTATTTTGCATTCAGGGTCACAGAGTTCTAGAACCATGGGGCAGAAGTCTAGAATTCTGGCATTTTAGAATCTTAGGGCCACATAATTCTAGAATTTGTGCCTTGTAAACACTGAGAAGGACCTCAGAGGTAACGTGGGAAGCCTGCTAAGCTGTCTCAACAGGGAGCCATCTCGTGATGGGGAGCTCACTCCCTCCCCTCCTGGGAGCATCCCTTGCAGGGCCAGAGGAATCTGCCTGGGACTCCCTGGCAGTCCCAGCTTTGCCTTGGGGCCAATTGCTCACCTCACCCCAGGACAGCTCTTCACAGAGTCAGAGACAACTCGTGAGGCTCCTTACCTTCTCCCAGCAAATTCCCTACCCCTCCCAGTCATTCCCCATGAGAAGGGATTAAATCCTCTTGGAGCATTCCCCGTCTGTCAATGACCTTCAACCCCCTAGGATGAAATAGTGACAGTCTCTTTAACACGGGTTAGAGAACTGTGTCTGGTCTCTACAGATCCCCTCCCCAGTTCCAAAAACATGCTGTCTGATAATGTAGCCTAAGACCACAGTAAGTCCTGGCAAGTAAAACATGCTGTTAGCTGTGGGTTTGTTGTCAGCAAAAATCCTTGAGGCTTTTATATGAGAGATACTGCTAAGCTAAGTATCAAATCAATACTTATCAAAAATCAACTAATTGAGTGCCTACTGTATGCCAGTTGATGTTTAACCTTAACACAATTCACCAAGTCCTATTAAATGTTGTGGGCTGCCATCCTCCTTGCAGTCTGTCAGTGGCCTTTGGCCTTAAGGGACCATCAACAGGGTCCCACGGCCCCCAGCCTTGCCTCCTCTACAAAGCCAGCCATTCATTCAGCCTTTGCCTAATGCAACTCTACCAGTCCTAGAGAAGACAGTGACCCAGGGAAGGAATCACATTTAATCAAGGTTTAGAGACAAGAAACCCCAGGAAACTATGAGAGCTCCGAATAAGGGCCCCTGACCCAGCCAACAGAGACTTCCTAGCGGAAGTCACATTTGAGCTGGGTTTTGAAGGATGGCTAGGAGTTTGCAGAACAGAGAAAGATCCGAAGTATCAACTTCTGCAAAGGCCTGGAGGCGGGAAGATCTTGTTAGTTGGAGGATTAGAGAAGACCAGCAGTGGCTGGGGCTAGGTTGGAGGATGGGGGGCGGGGGTGGAGACTGGATCTGCCTTCACATTCTCCACTGGGAAGCACTAGAGGGACCTCTGCCCTCAGAGGAAAAGCCAGGGAAGTAGAGAGGAGTGGTGTGCGGCAGGGGAGCTGCACTGTGCCTCCTGCTTGTACAGCCTGCTGGTTCCTTCCTTCTGCCCATCCTCTTTGTGACAGGCCTTGTGCCAGACACTGGAGACACAGAGAGAAATCAGACCTAAGATGTGCCCACGGGAGGCCAGACAAGCAGAGGGATGAGGGAAGGGGAAGGGAGCCCGGAAGAGATCTTATGGGAAAAGGTGAGATGCCCGGACTCCCTGATCCCACCACCCACTCCAGAGCCTCTCTCAGCAGTGCCAAGGCCCCACTGAATGGCCAGCCTCCTCCCCTGATCGTACACTGTGAGTACTGCTGCAAGTGTGAGGTGCGCAGGGCTCTGGAAGCCTGGGGACTGCAGGGGCCAAGAGGCAGAGGGAAAAGTCTACCTCTAGGATGTCGCTTTAAGAGCAGTTGCAGTAGAGAGCAGGAGAGGAGAAGAAAGGTGTTGTGTGACTGTCAGAGCTGTGGTAGACAGGAAAGTGGCTGCACACTAAGAAACATGGCAGACTTCTCGGGGTTCTGCGACCCTGCGAACTTCGTGAAATCGCCTTTCAAAAACATCTTCTCGAGAAGCCTTTCACGTGCATGCCCCCTTGCCTGCTCACACCCCTCAGCCGTGGAGTGGGAACCAGCAGGGTCTGCCTAGAGTCGGAGGACCGGGTTTGAGTCTGAACTCAGCACCCGGCTTGCCGTGTCACCTGGCCCTTAGTCAGAAATACTAGTTGAGGCCCGACTGCGTGCCGGATGCTGGAGATTCAGCAGTGACCACAGCAGAGCAGGCTCCTGCCTTCCTGGCCCAGCCTGACACTGTGGCCTTGGACGCCCCCGCCCCTCTGGCTCCAGGCTGGGGCTAGACTTGTGACCTCTGGAAGCACTGCCTGCTCTCCGCAAAGTCCCTCTCCTTCTTCATTAAGTCTCTGCCTGGCAGACTCTGGGCCCTAATTTATGGGTATGGCCTTTCCCAGACTGGGAGAAGTGACGGGGGCAGTTAATATTCCTGTGGTGATGCACTTGGCCGCCTTCGGAGTCCCCTCCTCCACCCCCTCACCCTTGCCTTACCACCCCACCCTGTCCCTCAGTGCTGCCACAAGACAATTTACCAGGGATTGGCCAGGCCCATGCAGACCACTAACTCTTTACTGGATGGGTGGGGAAACTGAGGCCCAGAGTGCACAGGAGCCCATCCAGGTCACACAGAGTGGCAGGAGCAGCTCCAGAGCCCAGGATGCCCCCAGATACTGGGTCTGAGTATCTGGTGGGACCACCCTGCCTCCTAACTTGTATCTCAACCCTGTGGTCCTTGCCTCTGGGATCCAGACCAAAGCCTGGAGATGAAAAAAAGAAGTGAACAATGGAGGGGCGGGAGGACTCTTCAGCCTCCACTGGCAGCTCCCAGCAGGCTTCAGAAATCGCCACCAGCATCTTGCAGGCAGCAGCCCTGCTGGGACTCTAGTCCACCCTCCCTGGGAGGAGAAAGGGGCTTGTTCAGGACCCGCATGCTGTGGGGTCCCCAGGCATTGAACTCATTCTTCCTGAGCCTCTATTCTCTGCTGAGCATGGGGCTCACATGGGTGAACCAGATCCTGCTCCTGTCCTTGGTCAAGATGGTGACCACGCAGGGTCACTGTGATCATAATGCACAGGGGTCCAGGGAGGCCTTAACTAAGGTGATCATCCAGGCTGGCAAAGTTTGGCGTGAAAGGGGACACTATTAATAATGACACTGAGGTGAGAATGAACTGGGACTGTACCAAGCTGGTGGGCCCTGGACTCCACTGAATTTTGACAAGACCTGGAGGGGACAAGAAAAAGTGCTAGACTGTTAGGCTAGGCCGGCCAGTCTGCCAGCACTGGGTAACTGTTACACCCCCTTTCCTTGAACCCTGTTCTCCAGCCATACCAGACTATCTGATTTCAGTATCTGAGCCCGGCTATTC
>RJWJ010042720.1:0-12924 GCA_004363605.1 Indri indri | reverse complement strand
GCGGATGGAGGTCCCAGGGCCCAGAGGGCAGTAGTGCCCCTGGTTCCTCTGAGCTATGTGGATTTTGCTCTTGATGCTTGCCCTTCTAGGGGCTGCAGCAGCCTTGTGGCCAACACATAGAGTGTGTTTTCTTCTGCACTCATTCTCCTGGGCCGCCCTGAGTCTGTTCATCCCCCCATCTCCTTCCCCAACTTCACAGATTAAAAGACAGCACCTGACACCCAACATAAAGAACCTGCGACCCCAAACTCCTACCTGATTCTTCCATCACTTACTGATCACCACCATCCTCCGAGGCACCCGGGCTGGGGACTGAAGTCACCTTTTTATTCCTCCTCTTCCTTCATCAGTAGCGGCCACAGCTTCATCAGTAGGCAGGTTTTGTCTGTTTTCCCTCAATAAATCTTAAATCTAATTTTTCTTCCCTTTTTATTCCCACCATTACCACCTTACCAGGTGAGATACATATTCAGGGTTTTCAGAGACAGGAGCAGATAGAGACTGTGATCACTGAAAACATGTGAAGAAAATGCATGACGAGGAGACCCTTGATATTGTCACTGTCTGACTAAGAAATTAACTAAGTTCTTTGGAAGAAGAATCTGGATGACGGTTGTAGCATTATGTGACCTAGATCAAGTCACTTTGCCTTTCGAAATCACAGTTTATTCACCTGTGAAATGTGATGAATGATTTCAACTAGAATCGAGTCGCTAGATCATGTTTAAAGGATTCTCCTAACTTTAAAATTCTTTGATTGCCATTGAGGTTTTTGTTTTAGCAAGAAGCAGTACACCTAATGCCTGGTGGTTACTTTCTGATATTTAACCATCTCCCTTAAAAATTCAATTTGTCATTAGGGAAAGGAAATGGGCAAAGGGAAAAAGAGTGAAATGCACTATTGACTTAAGTTTGAGGTTGAAGCTCAGCTGCATACATTAATTAAGCTTTAGAGTTGGAGGAGTTTTAGAGGTCACCCATTCTCACCTCCCATCAAGTGCCAGAATCTTCCATACTATTGCCTTTTCGAAAATTGGAAAAAAATGTGTCAAGCCTTATTAAGATAACTCCACACCATGCTGTAATTCACAATTTCTTGGCACTACTGACATTTTGGGCTAGATAATTCTTTGTTGTGGGGACTGTCCTGTGCATCCTAGAATGTTCAACAGTATCCTTGGCACCTTTTGGATGCCATGAGCAACCTCTACTTATGACAACCAGAAATGTCTCCAGGGATTACTAAGTGTCCCTAGGGGTGGCAAAATCCTCTCCCCTACAACTGCAGTTGAGAACCACTGCTGTAATTCAAACACAAGTCTTGTAGCCTTGTACAGAAACATCTTCCAACAACAATTTTTAATAAGTAGATGAGTTGCCATGTCGCTAGCTGCCTCTCCACCCCTTCCCGCTTCACCACCCTCACACGTTTACCTTATCCCTCCTGGTTTTTCCCTGCCTTGTTGCTATGCCTGGAAATGCTCAAGATGCTGCTGGAGGCTGCGAAGCATTTCAGAGGCAATATATTAATAATAAGAGTCCTACGAGGTCACATTAATACAGCCCTTGATATGTGCCAGGCACAGTTCTAAATGCTTTACGTGGATGATCTTATTTAATCTTCATTAAGAATCCTATGGGAGAGATACTTCTATTATCCCCATTTAAAAAATGAGTTTCCTCAAACTTAGAAATAACATGCCCAGGTTCTCTCAGCTATTGAGCGGAGAGCTGGGTTGGATTGTGTGTTGTCTGGCTCCGGAGCCCGTGCTCGGAAGCCCCATACTGGACTGCCCTGTACGAACAGGATCTCGGCATCGCAGGGTGAAAAAGATCTTAGACATCCTCAAGCCCGGTGGTAGAACCAAGTCTGCCTATGAGACTACGAGGTTGTGAGTTGTGACTTCTCTCATTTTTTATGTCTTTGTCCCCTCTTTGTTATTCAGAGATAGCTCGAAGGCACATGCAGATTGAGACGGGTGGTGGCCGGTTGGGTAATGGAAAGGGAGGATGTGCAGGGGAGAGGAGGGATGGTGACCAAGACGTTTCTTTTCCGTGAACTCTTCCTCACTGTCATTCTAAACTTTAGATATTTCTTCTCTCACCAGAATTAAAGTGGCCACATTTTTATCGACTCCCTCCTTATACTTCTTGGCTTGCCCTTTGGTCCTTCCATTCTGCATGCTGTTGACTTCTTACACTATTGAGGCAGTAGAAAGTGGCACACATTTGGACAGAGGGAAATAAAAGTACAGTGTAAATGGCTACCAAACAGGCTTATTCATAGAGTAGCCTTAAATATAGTCAGAGTTAGAACGACTACCGTACCAATGACTAATGCACTCGAAAATCCAAGGCAAGCCTAAGAAGGGTGGCTATTTTCTTTAAGACCCTACAGCAACAAATCTACAGGTTTGGTAGCTGCCGGTGAATAAATGGCAGAGCCTGGCTTTACAAGCCTGGTGATTTGGCTAAGACAGTGGTTCTCAAACTTTGGTGAGCAACAGAATAATCTGTAGGGCTCATCAAAACATGAATTGCTGGTCCCTATTTCCAAAGTTTCTGATTTGGTGCATCTGGGTTGGCATCTGAGAATTTAAATTTCTAATGGGTTCTCGGGTGCTGCTGCTGCTGATGGTCTTGGGACCCCTATTTGAGAACCAGTGGGTTAAGACCTGGATAGCTAAAATAAAGCTTACAATCCAGACACCTGGATTTTTTAAACTGAAAATATATCTTATTTTTAAGATAACTAATCATTTGGATTAATGAGAATCAATGCGTGGAGCAAGATGGGAAGAACAATAGCTACTAGGCAGGCATTGACATCTCTCACTAAGCGTCTAAGCTTTGCCTCTCATTTTGAGTTTCAGAAAAACCTTTGTTTTTTCTCAGCAATTGTACTTCTAGGTTGGATTAATTCTCATCTCAGATCTTGTCATGTTTCCGTCTCCACCTCCTTCCTGCCCCCGCTTTAGCCTTAATTTGGATGATAAAATCCCTCATTACTCATAGGATAATCCAAATCAAATGTCCTTTATTATCTTGTCTACTGTCCCATAAATTCTGATTGAGTCTCTCAGGTTAAGGAAGATGTATTATCTGACCATCCGGCTTTTGTTTCTTGTGCGGTTGCTTTGTACTTTTTCCCTTTTTGAATCCACGTTATTAGCACAATGGAGAAACCCAACAGAAATTCAAGTCTGCACATTTATGTGTAACTGATTAAATTTTTGAAATCTCAATCAGAAAGTTTCTTTTAAAATCAAATTTCAAACTCAATCAACTCCTTCCTTCCTCTTGACAACCAGCATTTTTGTTTCGTTTTGTATTTTGCATGATCACACATCCTCCATCCAACCAAGGCAGCTCCAAGTACCTGCTCAGAAAGATCTAGTTATTCTGAAACTCAGATCCAATTTAAATAATATTTAGCGAAAGTTTGCAATATGCTGTGGAGTTTTATACACCTAGTATTCTTTGATTTTTCTGACAACCCTTGAGAGAAGTATTATTTCTCTCATTTACAACTGAGAAAACTAAGGCCTAGGAATTTTAAGAAAACTCTTGTATTAGAAGACTAGTTGTATTAGTAAACGTATTTTTTATTATACATAATAAAAGCCAACACAGGCTTGTTTAAGTAAAAGTTGGAATTTGTTGGAGGGATGATGGAGCTTTTCTTATGGATTTAAGGAATTAGACCCCAGGAAGGATGGGTTCATCTCCAGAGAACCCAGCTCCAGGAGTTCATGACCAGTCCCCATTGCTCTGCCATTAGTAGGGCAGCATTCCAAGAGTTTGTTCTTCAGGGTTCTCAAGAAAGAGAATCTGACTGGCTCAATCGTTTATAGCCAGGACATCATAGCAGAAGCGTAATTGCCCTGGGCTCACCCTGAGGTTGTGGTTGGTGACATTTTATTAGTCTAGGAAAGATGCAGATTTTGCTCAAGAATTTCTATCTAAGAAACTGTAAATAGCCTATGTCCTTCGAGATTACACTGGCATGTTTAATTGGATATGATAATCAGCACATGATATCTGAAGTAGAGAATTCTGTATAAACTGTTTCCTAATCCAGGAGGTTCAGGAGAAACAGCAGAGTGAGGATAGAAGAGGTAAATATGCTGGCAGAGACCTCTCTCTTGGCATGCACAGCAAATACTGTAATCCAGGTTTCTCAGCCAATAAGGCATTTAAACAGATAAGGAAAATATGAAAGAGGACTTCAGAAGGGTGTGCTCACCTGGGCGGATTGTGCTCCATCCTTGTAGCATCTCCCAAACTGCTTTCCAGGAATCATCATCATCAGAACCACTGGGACATTTGTTAAGATGCAGTTTCCTGAACCTACCGATTCAGAAATGCTTTGAGTGAGGTGCCTTTCGGAATCTGCAGTTTTGCAAGTGATTTTTAGGTACACTAATGTTTGAGAACCATTGCTGTCAGCAGCGTAATTTTACAAGGTTCAAAACACTAATTGTAAACACTTAATTTATATGGAATGCAGATGTTGGTTTGACCTGCTCCCAATTCCAGGCTTCTGAAATCAGTAGTGACAAGACTTTTGGGGCATTCTCAGGCTCAGCCTTCAGGTGCCTAACCTAGAGAGAAGAGGAATAATTTCTGTAACCACATTCCAATGTAGAAGAGATGGGCCCCCAGAAGCATAGCTGCCTTTGTAGAGAAGCAGAGTAGGAAACATTCAGCCTCCAGTGATTGGGACACTGACAAGCCGGGGTCTGCCTTGTTACAACAGCTGGCTAACGTCATGTTGTGGACACATTGAGCACCTACTTTATAAGTATTCATTTTCCTTTATTTTTTTGCATCAACTTTGTGAGGTTGATATTATGTTTACCCCCATTATACAGATGAGGCCACTGAGGCTAAGAAAAGTTAAATAATTTGCCCAAGGTCATATTGATAATCGATGAAACCAGGACAGATGCCAGGGCTGTGCTTTGAATCAGGGGTTGGCAAACTATCTGGCCAACCCCTGTATTTGTGTGGCCTGCAAACTAGAAACGATGTTTACATTTTTAATTGTTGGAAAAAATCAAAAGGAGAGTAATATTTCATGACAAGTGTAAACTAAATGAAATTCAAATTTCAATGTCCATGTATTTAGTTTTATTGGAACACAGCCAGGCCCATCATTTGTGTATTCTCTATGGCTGTTCTCATACACTGCACAGCAGAGATGAGTAGTTTTGACCATGACTTTATACCCTGAAAAGCCTAAAATATTTGCCAACTAGCCCTTTACAGAAAAAAGCCCCAAACGTGCTGACCCCTGCTTTTAGCCACTATGCCAGTATTCCTCAAACTTCAGACATCTGAGTTCTACTCCTTTGTGATTCTGGCCACCTTTTTATACCATCTGGAGCATTATCTGCATGGCTTTTTTCTTTAGATCAATTAATTTTCCTTAAATAAATTTATTTTATAAAGAAACAAAAATGCGTGTGGCAACCAGTACTAATTGCAAAAAATAGAAGAAGTGTAAAAACAAATGCAACACACAAACCAGTATATTAGGTTTCAGCTAAATAGTGGGAACGGACAATGTTGGTGTTCCTCTCATTTTCCTGCAGATCCCCTCACCATTTCTGTGTAAGCCATCTGATGTCCAGTGATGAAGCCGCATCATTTTAGGAGGGCTGCCCTCAGTTTTCTGGAATCTCCTCTGCACAAACACAACGAACTGCTGGTACCTGGGAATCCATGTCCCCCTGTGGACAGCTCTAGCTACAAAATGATGAGTGTGGGAGTATCCATATCCCAGTCCCCTCCCACTTTGTCTGGGACAATTCTGAGGCATATGTTTTACCTACCATTTCCCAGATCTTTCCTGTGGGATTCAGCTTCAATGGCTTCATAACACTCTGCTCATTGGCGACTCTTGTTCCTTTTCTCCTATCACATCCCCTGCTCGTGTATCTGCATCTGCCACATTAACTGTGTGCATTTAGTCCTCACCTCGAGATCTGCTTCTTGGGGTAGACCGACTAAGACCATAATGTTTCTTGAAAAAGACTGTGAGCCTGAGACCTGTTCTTTATTATAAAAGAGAGGTTAGCAGAGAACAGGCAGGTTTTCAAAGATTAGCTAGCACCTTTTCGAGTCCTTTTCATCAACGTAAACAACAGTGATTGAAATAGAAAATGAAAAGAGAACACGTTTTTCACCATATGATCAGATAGTACTTGATACTCTAGCTACCTACTGCCTAATAGCACTTTCTTTCTCCAATGGGATGAGAACCACACTTGGGGAATCAATGTTTTGCCATGGTGGTTCTCAAAGAGTGGTCTGTGGACCAGCAGCATCAGCAGTGTCTGTGAACTTGATAGAATGCAGACTCTCCACTCTAAACCTACCGAATAAATAACTTGGGGGGTGGGCCCAGGATTTTTGTTTTAATAAGCCTCCAGGTGATTCTTATGCATGCATAAACTCGAAAACCACTGCTCTCCCATAAGATAAACAGCCTCTTATTTAGTTCTGCTCTCATTGCATTCCTGGATTCCATCAGAATTCAGAATCATCCAAGACTTGCTTCCTCCCTCAGACATGACTGACTGATGGCTTTCTGGCCTCTGTTTGAGCCTCCCACTGGGGCAGACCCTGTTACTTGCCAAGGCACACAGATCCGTAACTGGACAGCTCTCTTATTGGAACTATCTACCTCACAGTGAGTCTCAGCCTTCTCTTTAGCCTTCCACCTGTCTCTCCTCTGGAGCCATAAAGACGAGGCTAATTCCTTCTCTAATTATTAAGTAGAACTTTCAAATCGTGTCATGCCATTCATTCAACAAACGTTTCTCAGGCATGTACTGTGTCTCTTTCCTTATAGAATCTGTGATCAAACAGAGAGTGAGACATTAATCAAGTGATCCCACAAGTACATAAATAAGTGACTTTGAATCTTCTCTTTGTCTTCATGAAATCCCCAGATCCACCCTTGCTTCAATCTGATTTATTTCTTGTAACCTCACTCTATTAATTCTTTGGGGGAAAAAAAATCTTTGATATTCCACTTAGCACTACATGAAGTGGAAGTCCACATGTCTCCTTCATTTTTCCTCTACTCCATTTTTCCCCCAAAAGGTAGATGGGGTATGCCTCTTAAATATTCTTTCTTTAGTTAAGGGCTGTTTCAAATATCAATTTTTTGACAAAGCCCCTAAACTTACCAGCTGAGAAATGTTTATTTACCTAGGGTAAATATTTTCCTTATTTTGAAAAAAGTTAAAAGCCGTTTTGCATCCTAATTGTATGTATCAGCATGGGGCTACTTCAAGTATAACTGAATTGGCTTCTATGTAGGATTTTCAGTTATGGAAATGGAATGGCTAGAAGCTTTTTGTAATATTTAAGGCTAAATCTTTCTAGATGACTTTACTCAAATGGCATTTTGACTGTTAGCCCTAAAAAGATCCAGCTTGTGGAATATGGGCTTTGTTTTTTTTTTAATGAGTGCTACACATTTTTACCTGTACACTGCAATTTAGATGGATAAATAAACAAATAATATGGTTTTGTGGGAGATGCCAATTTACATACAGAAATTCCTTTACAGAGCATGTTTCAGATGATTGAGGTTAAAGAAAATTGCCAAGACAGGCATCCTATAAATTCCATGTTTCCCAGGGGGAAAAAAAAAGTCCAAGGAAATAGCCAAGGAGAGGAAATTTTTCTTCCACTTAGTGAGAGTTTTTGCTTAGTTGCAATTTTTCATGTAATCCAACCATTTTTTTTTTTTTTACCGTGAAGGTCAACAGAGCTTGGGATACTAGAAAACCATGATCATCATGGAATTTATAAAACTGAAACTGTTTTGGGGCTAATTGTGTAATCCTGGTAGGATTGTGTATTCTGGTGCCACATGGCTGGTGTTAGGTTAGAGCAGTGAGGTGATGAGGCCAAGAACAAGCATTTGGACAGCTCATTCTTACCAAATAAGTTACATGTTGCTCTTACTTTTGTTCTACCTGCTCGGTAGATGCAACCTGTTTGAGACAGTATATGACTTTCCTTTAACTTTTGAGAAGCTCTGATTACTTGAAATTTCTCCCTTTGTTCACTTTGCCCAACGCCCTCTGCCCCATTTCATTCTACAGTTGGGGAAATCGAGGCCGAGATTGGTGAATGGATGTGCTTCAGAATTGGAACAGTGAGTTAGCAGCAGGGTCAGGCTGAGTACCTAGGTCTGGTGACTCCTCATCCAGTGCTTCTTCCGTTATGTCAGGCTCCCACCCTTGTTTTGACTACTAAGATAAATAATGTTTTACCTATTCCTGATACTTGTCCAAAACAAAGGTATTGGGATATGCCCTTTGATGTAGAAATTTAACCCATGTAGGCATACTCTATAAAGAAACGTGGTCAATCCAAGCATAGTTATGCATGAATATCTGTCCATGCAACCAAAAGCAAAGAAAACAAAACAAAGCACAGCAAAGCAAGCTGAGTTTATGACACAGTTCCAGCTTGGCAGATGTTGGCACTATACCAAATTACATCGATATTTCATTCCAATAGGTAGGGACTATTTACAGGTGAGCCCTGTGCTCATACTTCTTATAATAGAGATGCAACTACACACCTTCTGTTAACCATTAACAACTGTTCCACAGCAATATTTCAGAGCATTCTGAATCAAAAAACAAGGGTAAAGATGGGATGCACTTAACTTTTGTGTTTGCCCTTAAAATTTGTAAGCCAGAAAACTGAGGAGTTAGAATCAGCATTGGGTGGCATAAACAAGATGGTCTCTTCTTCCTCCTCTTACTCTTTTAAGGAAAGATCAAGTCTGAATATATCTATCAAGGAGAAGAAGCTCAAAGGAATCTTACAGAGTTTTATGTGGCCGTAGTTTTACTTCTATGGCAGGTAAAACATTTTGAGTAATTCTAGTGGTTTGAGCTCGCAGTGGCTATGAAAGAATCCTGAGATGCTCATTGGTACCTCACATGGTAGAAGGGTTTGTTTGAGTCACTCGCCCATCCATTTTCCAAAATTTGCCTCACTCTTTTTCTGATGACCTAGGACTGCTTCTCTAAAGGAGACCAGGATGGAGGGAATCATTCCTTGTCCTTAGACAAGGTGATTGGGTACAGTGTGACTGTCATTAAAACACGCTCACATCCGTACATACATAAACACAAGGTTTCACCGAATTAAAAGTTGGCAAAAGTTTCAGCAAGTGCACAACTTGTACCTGAGCATGGGAGATGCTCTGGGTTCATTGTGTTTTTAATTAACTAGGTAGTATTTTGTTAAGGAACCAGAAATAGAAGTATGTAAGATAAAAGCGCTGGTTCCTTCCACATTCCTCCCACCCTATGCAGTCTTCCCAGCAAGAGATGCTCCTGTAATCACTGCTCTAATTAGTTTTCCCTGGTGAGCACTGCAGAAAATAGTGGACTGTAACCGATTAATCAAATCAGGATAGGTACTAATCACCAACTCTTTTGTCACTGTTCCTTTCTCTCTAACAAAATGCGTGCTTGCTGGTTTATTCAATGGCAATCATTTTAAATTTGTTTATTGGGTTTCAGTGAGCAAAAAGTAACAATGTATATTGCTATGAATATATAAGATTTTTCTTGTGTTATGTTTTCAAATGCAGCTTGAATGAGATGAACTTTATGTAGTTTTTAACTGGTTTTTCTTAATTCGAGCTTTTCTTCCTTCTAATCTGTATAACAATATAATATTGATTTTTGTACATATTAGTAAGGATTCTTTGGGTTGCAAATAATGGTTGGATCCCAACCGAGACTGGCTTAAGGAGGAAAAAGAAATTTGTTGGCTTATGTAATTAGGATGGTCAAGCATAAAACTGTCTTAGGGCACTGCTGGATCTTAAGCCTCAAGTTATATAATCAGGACACTGACATTCCCTGTGTTGTACCTCTGCTTTCCTTTAGATTAGATTTATTCTCAAACAGGTTTTTCCCATGATGGCCACCCTCCTCTTCAAACTATTTAGCAACACCAGGGGAAAGGGAGACTTTCTAGCAAAAATCTCATGGCTGACTTTCACTGATGCAGCCACTGAGCTAAGGAATCCTTGTGGCCAGGAATGCATGGTCCTGACTGGCCAGCCCTGCTCACGTGTTCATCTCTGGAGCTAGGGACTGAGGCAGGGGAGGGCTGGTTCCACTAGGGAAAACCAAGACGCTGTTCTCAGAGAAAGATAAAACAGATGGCCAGCAGAAAATTATAGAAAATGTCCACTTTCACCGAGAAACTCCCTTGCTCCAGTGGGAGGTGGTATGATATGATGACAAGAACTACGTAAGGAAAAGCTTGAGCTTTGGAATTCGCAGACCTGACTGCTATTCCCAGGTTGGCCAAGTGCTAGCTGTGTGACTTTGGCAAGTCAATTAACCTCTCTGAACTTCCACCTCTTCATCTATAGCATGGAAATAAAGACTCAGAGTTTGGAGGAGGAGGAAAAGGACAATGTGTGGCACTTATTAACACTTAGTAGAAGGTAATTAATTAAGATAGAATGTTTTTTGCTACCTTTTTATTACAATATTGTACTCTGGGATGGTCTATATAGTACCTCCCAGTGTGAAAGTCACAAATTCCCAAGCCTCCGTTTCCTCATTTACAAAATTAGTGAACTACTTAGTTGACTCAACAAGTATTTATGAAGAAAATACAATATGCCAGGCATTTTTCTAGATACTGAGGATGTAACAGTGATTGAGACAATGTCTTGTGCCCTCTTGAAGTTTATATTCTAGTGAGGAAGATAGATCACCAATAAAGAAGCAATTGGCTATGTATTATATATATAGTAGGAAGAAGAAATAGAGCAGATAAAGAGGATAGACATTTTTAGAAAATGATGTCTGAAATTTTAGGCGGTGAGAGAGACTTCTCTGAGGAAGGGATATCTGAGCAGCATCCCTAAGGAAGTAAGGGATGATCTACATGGTAGCATTTCAGGGAGAGGAGACAGGTGACAGCCTGCTGTGATGATCAAGGAAAGTAGTAAAACCAGTTAGCTAGTGGGCAGGGACGGGGGTGGGGGCGTGGGGGGCTGTGAGGAGCATGGCTAACGTTGAATTTGGAGAGGAGCTGGGGCCAGAGCCCATAGGATCTTGTTGGCCATGATAAGGAGTTCGGATTTTATTTTAAGTGTGACCAGAAGCCACTAGGATTTTATGCAGGCAAGAAATGATCGACTTACATTTTAATATCACATTCTGGCTGCCAGGGGGAGAGGAGGTGATAGTGGAGCAGGCAGGGCTCCAGCTGGTGGTGGTAGACGGGGTGGGCGGCACCCCCAGGGAAAGAAGGTGGTGGCTTCCATCCAGGTGCCGGCTCTGGAGGTGATGAGAAAGGTCAGGTGAAGGAATCATTTTCAACGTAGAGAGAATGAGTTTGCTGATGGTTTGGCTGTAGGATGAGAAAAGGACGTCTTTCGGTCTGAGCAACTGGGTAAATGGTGGGATCGTTTACTGAGATGGAGAGCTCTGGGGGAGGAGCAGGTTTTTGTGCTGGGGGTGGGAGAAGAAGAGTTCAGTATGAAACGCTTTTTAATCATCCAACTCAAGACATCAGGTGGGCAGTACGAGTCTGGGAACTGCCTAGGCTGGGGATAAAATTTTGGAAGTCTTCAGTGAATAGGCTGTATGTTAAGCCATGGGATGGATGTGATCACCTTAGGAATGATTTTAGATAGAGGAGGAAAGAGGATCGAGCCCTGTCGCTTCAATAGTTAGAGCTTTGTACTTGCGTATTCAAATAAAATATTATTCTAAATTTAAAATGTAAAATAAATAGAAGACAGAGCTATTTTGCTTGAAGTCAGGGTAGGGGGCTCAGAGACTACCAGGCGGATTCTTCCCCACACCTGCCCCAGCCCCAGAAATCCCCACAGGAGCTCATGTTAGGCTTGCAGGCTCTAAAAAACAAACATTGAAAAATGCTTCTTTTGTCCTTTCCAGCTCTGGTGGTCTGCTATTCTCTTCCTGGCTGCCTGCCACAGGGGTTTAGTCCACCCTGGCCAAGGTATCCGAGGGCCCAGGCTGAGTTCATGGTTGTGTTATGTAGATAAACAGATTTAGAGTTTCTTCTTGGTGAGATTCAATTAGAAAACCAGCAGACAGAACTATCGAATATCAGAGCTGGGAGTGAACCCAGAGGTAATCTCTTCTAATCGCTTCCATTTACTGAGAAGTAAATGACTGGGCGCAGAAGAAAAAGGGACTTGTTTAAGGTAACCCTGGAAGAGATAGCCAGGCCCTGTCCCTACGTTCTCATCAGGTGGTAGAACAAATGTGATGAAAAATGTAGAAATTCTTTTGCAAAAATGAAACTGCACAGTTAGAGAGTTGATTTGGTTGAGATCAGTGAGTGCACATCCATTAAGAGTGTAAGGTCCTCTGAGCGTCTGTGCTAGAGGAACTTTTGGTTTGAAGGTTAACTCCCCTTCCATTGGGAGTTCTTAGCCTGGGGTTCCTGGACGGACCTGCGGTTCCAGGATTCCTGGGTTCGAGGAACCATGGGCTCCCTAGAAAATGGGTGCATGTATGTTTTTTTTTTTCCTCTGGGAAGAGTTCTCCAAAGTTACTATATTCTCAAAGGGATCTACGATTACCCACCCTCAAAATGGTTTAAAAAAAGGAAATTTGAAAATCCTCGTAGGAAGCACAATGACCGACCATTTTAGACAATGTACTATTTTAATCATAAGAATGTAGTTACCTATTTTCACCGGCTGGTGCCCTAATGCAGATCACAGAAATAAGCGGTGTTTCCAGGAAGAACAAAAAATAACAAATAAATGGAGTAACATAGAACAAAAAGAAATGCCCATATGTTTTAATCACCAGGAAATTGGCAAAATGCAAAGAAAACTTTGTAGCTTTTTGCTATGGTATTGTTGATCAAATA
>RJWJ010042719.1:0-12916 GCA_004363605.1 Indri indri | reverse complement strand
GCCTGCAAGTCCTCTTTGAGAGTCGAGCTCCGGTTAAAGAGCACGGCACCTTCTCCTTTCCTGCCTGAGTGAGCTGGCTTCTTTTGCCATGGGCACATCGACCATCAAAACCAGCGTCCCCATATTTAAGCATGATTAAGGCTTGCCGTTTGGGTGGTAGCTGGGGGCAAGGGGAGGGACTGTTGTGTTTCAAAATGAAATAAACAGAAAAGCAATATTAAAAGAACGAGGAGGTTGTTTAGTGAGGCTTGAAGAGACGACAGGTGTTTCCTCTGTGTTGAGAACCAGTGACCCCTGGGAATCGCATTTCCCGCTGAGCGGGGCCCATGGCAGGCTGAGTCCTGCCAATGTCCTGGTGGTGTGGAAGCCCGAATGGGCGCAGCAGAGGGGCTCTGGGGCTCCTCATTGGTGTGGGGAGGTCCAAGGCTTGACATGGGCCCCACACAGCTGGCACCCACACACGCCTTCAAACACGCAGCACGCCACACAAGCAGCACGTCGTTCTGCAAGGCCCTGTGCCAGTGGCCATGGCCGCCTGGGCTGTGTTGTTGTTTGGTCCCAGCTGGCTGGCTCCGTGCATGAAGCGCCTTGCAGCTGGTGGCCCTCTGCGGCGGTGCGCATAGTGGGGTGACAGGCGGCCTTGCCGAAGAAAAGCGCCCCGGTGCCTGAGGTGGGAGGATGTGATGACGCGCCCCACGCAGCGGGAACTCGGGCCTTTAAAAAGCCCAGGAAACAGCCTCAGCACAGGCGGTGTCTCCACTGGAGGAAAGCACACCCCACCTCACATTAAAGAAGCCAAACTGTCTGCTTCAAAGAGAAAAGGCAACATCCTGTCACAGGCCATGCTCTGGCAAAAACGTAAGTGGTTTGGCCGTGTGCTGTCAGAGCCGAGTTCGCACGGGCAGGGCCCGGGAGATGGCACTTGGCCTGGGAGCGGGGAGCTGGTGGTGCTGGGCACGGGGACGGGGCGTGGGTTCCAGGCCCCGCGGAGTGGGCGAGATGGAGCCCGGTGGAGAAACCAACCTGTCAGGGTGATGCTGATTTTCCAGGCGGGAGGGGAACGAACGAGTGTTCCAAGGTGGGACAGCTCATCGTAGCTCCGCTTCTGTGTATGAATCACCGTGGTGGAGAAAGGGCAGCTTATGATTCACAGAACAAAAGCCAGATGAGATAGGGGTTTGCGGCGGGAGGGGAAAGCTGTGCCGTTCTTTACCCGAGGGGCTTCATTTTTACAAACAGCTACTCTTCAGCCTGTCGTTGACGTCCAGGGGCCTGTGTCCGGCTGAGTCACTCAGCTCTCTGCCAGAGCGGTGATTGGTTTCCGGGGACGCATCGGGACAAGGTGGACACCTGGTTTGGGGGAGCGCGTCTCCACCCGCTTGGCTGTCTTGCCTGTTGTCATTCTTTTTCCCGTTCTGTGGCAAGGCCTGTGCGTCCCACTGCGAGGGGGCAGCGGGTTTATCTTTGACCTTGATTTTTCTCCCTGGAGTTGGGTGGAACGACCGTGAACTTTATTTTCCTATATGTGGGCTGAACAGAGACTGTATTACTAATTGAAATCCTACAGAGATTATTTACAATGTTCCTTTCACGAGGTAAACAAAGTCAACTCAGTGGCCTCATGAGAGCTGAACCTAACTGGGCCTCAGTTCTAGACTTCCTTAAGCGAGAAGTATTACCAAAAAACCGCTCTTTCTTTTAGAGGTTCATACTTGTTTAAAATGCCTTTTAATTAATTCAGGTACACCCGACCTCAAGCAAGCTTAATGTAAGAGAATCTTGATTTACAGAAAAAGATAAATTAAGGAGTGTTTTTATTTTACAAAAAGATATTCTATTGGATCCCTTAAAGTTCTGAAAATACAACTTCGTTGATTAAAATGTGACTTACAGTCACTTTATCAGTATTTCATCGTTTCCTTTATTTCTTATGTAAATTCTCTGGAATTAAGTTTGTTAGTGTGTAATACAGAAGAGTGATTTCCAAATTTCTTCGATTATGAAGTCCCATGATTGTTCGATATCAGTAGATACATTTAAAAAAATAAAAAGAAATGAATTTTAATTTGGGTTCGAGAGTTATAGACTCCTTCCAAGATAATTAGGAATGTTCTAGCATGGGTGGCATGCAGCTCCTTCCAGGTGGAGGATGGAGCTATGGCAGCCAACCCTGTTGTGAGCGCTATGCGGGTGAGGGCAGGTGGGAATTACTTTACTGGGAGATCCTAAATATCCATATGCCCTTTCACTTAGAGCTGGACCATTTAGGTTTTGTGTGAGTCCCTGGAGGGAGTTTTGCCTCAGCTCCTACCTTTTATGAGCAAATAGCTTTCCTTTTTTTCAATCCTTAGGTTTCTTATATGTAAAATGGGGGTAAAAAATAATTCCCATCCCACAGATCTACCCTTAGTAAGCAAGGTGCCACCAAAATGATGTTCATTGCTCTGGTTCTGCATTAGCGTCTGAAATATGGGTTGCTTCTCAGCATACGCAAGCTGCCATATTCTCCCCTCTTGGTTATGCACTACGTTTTTTACTTCTCTGATGCCTCCTAAGTGATGAACAGTCTTTGTTAAAGAGGATGCTGGAGGGTATGTTTCCTGCTCACACCCTGGAGACCAGCCAGGTGCAGCAAAGCTCCACAGTAAGGGAGACCACCTTGTAAGCTCATCAGTGAATAACTGGGGTGAATGTTTCCACATTTTCATAGGAACACAAATAAAAATTTTCTTTCATTGTCCTTTGGAGCCTTAAGGGAAATTAGGAGAGACGCTCTGGGCACTGGACCCATCCGCTTACCCTGGACCCAAGTATGGAGGACTGAGAGCACCTGGGTGACTAAGCCCTGTGAGAAAACTAGTAAAAACAGGGCAACATCAACAGCCCACTTAGAATCACCCGGTGGAAGGGCAGGGTTTGAAATCAGACACCAAGAGTGCTGAAAAGGCACTTTCTTTTTTCAGAAAACACCCTCGAGGCATGAGCTGAAATGACTGTACTATGGGGTTCTGGAAAGGGTTAAGAAAACATTCACTTTGTGAATGTTGCCTCCTCCTCACCTGGCCCATGCCCCTCATTTGTGGACTCTATGTGAACATGAGCTTTTGGTTAAAATGAGAGAATAGCGTGACAAAGTTCAGAACTGCTGGCACAGAAGTGGAAATCTTCAGCTCTAACCATGGATTTGAGATTTGCTTGATGGGCCAGTCGGATAAACAAATCACTCCAGTTGCAGAATCTCTCCCTGGTTCTGCACTTGGTCCTGCAGTAGACAGAAGAACTAACCTCCACCCCAGCTATTATAGTAACTGCAGTAGAACCAGCACGAGCACTGGAGCAAAACAGGTCTGGTTTGAAAGTTGGCTCTGCAACTTAGTTATTTCATCTTTTCTCACTCTTGAAAAATCTGGAAAATGGGAATTCTAATGCCTGCCGCACAAAGTTTCTGTGAGAACTAAGTAGAGAATGTAGGTAAGGTGATATCAAGTTTCCTCACAAGCAGTAGCAGAGGTCAGTTAGTATCGTTCCTCCTGGACACCTCCTGTCATAACTCATCACGAGTGATCAGGGTTATGCCAAATTCCCTCGTGTACATCCTTTTCCACGCTTTGATTAAAATAGTTATAAATCCATGATCAAAATAGTCTTGATTGATAGAATATTGCAAAGTTTTACAAGGGCCTAAAACAGGGGTCTGTGAACTCTGGCCTATGTGCCAAGTCAGGCCTGCTGCCTGTTTTTGTAAATAAAGTTTTCTTGAAACACAGCCATGTCCATTCATTTATATATTGCCTAGGGCTGCTTTTGCTATAACGGCAGAGTTGAGTGATTGTGACAGACACTGTACGGCACAAAAAGCTTAAAATATTTACTATCTGACCCATTATAGAAAACGTTTGCCAACCTCTGGTCTAAGATGATTTGGCTGGTTGTTTAGGCATTCATTTCTTCAGATTACTCAGTATCCTGGGGTCGCACAATGCCAACACCAATGGTAGATAAACCTGGCAGCCAATTCATTAAATAATTTGTACAATGTCTGAAATTGATTTGATTACACCTATTCCTGAAAACCAATACAACTGTTTAATAAAATCAACATTGTTTGAATAAATTGGACAATTGTTTTTTATTGTTGTTGTTTGTATTAGGGAAAGATCTACATGATAACGAAAGACAGGCTTGACTGATTTTCTTTGAATTGGCTTATTGTCTTGGTGTCCCATAGACTAGGCCTTATTATGTCTTTACTATAGTGCTCAAGGAGGCATCTTAGGAACAGGAAATGGTTATCAAATTATCATGGCATGGACGTGCCTTTGCTTTTAGACAACTTGACCAGGGCAGAGGTTTAGCAAACAGATATGTTAGGGTCTTACAATTCTCATTGACACAAAATTCTGCTCTTATCATTTACTCCAGGGTTCCACTAAATAGCCAACATTTTTTAGGGCAGTTAAAGATAAGGAAAATGTGTAATATGTATTTAATTTTTGGAACTCTTTCTCCTGCATAAATTCAGGCACATTTATAACAAGAAATAATTTAGGTCTGTGGGCAACCTCTAATATTTTTATTTTGTGTTACAACCTTTGCTTATTTAATGAGCCTAATAAATACCTTTCCTTCTCACCAAGTTTATCCATTGATTCAGTGGTCTTGCTGTTAAGGACAAGTAGAATCCTAAAGAATCCTAAAGAGAGACAGAAATTTACATATACCTTTTAGAGGTGAAGTAAGGGATACACGTCTACCAAGCACACAGATTTAATTGGTAAAAGAGCAGATGATTTTCATGGTGGATAATTTACTTCCTTCTCCCTATATTTACTAAAGAAAAAAATGCCAAATTTGTCCCTCTCTACACCCAGAAAGTTACTGAGTCAGACTTTCTGAAAGCTCTCTTCCAATTCACATGTGCAAATTTGTTCTTTTGTGAGGAACAAAAAAGAACCGAGGTCGTCTACATGTGTTCATTAAATGTGTGGACATTCAATTCGCTAAGAAGTCCTGTAAATGTTTGCTTTTGACTTTCCTATTACAAAGTAAGTGCATCAGGTTTTTCTCCCTGCTTTGACATCTTTCTGAAGTAGTTTATTTTCCCACTAAATGAAGTTGTCCACCAATTTCTCATTCTAAGCCAACCAAACCAAAGTTGGCTAATTTATTGTGATCATTAAAATTTTACCTTTATGAAAATACCTAGCAACACTCTAGTTTTCTAATTTTTATAGAACAACTGCTTGACAAGAGTGGGCCTACCTCGGATGGAGAGGCCTTCTTTGAAACCCTCTTGTCCTGGTTGTGTGATCATGTTAACAAAGCATTGTCCTTGCAGGTAGGAGTCACGGATTCTATTCTCCAATCTACAGATAATCAGGTGTGGGGCCTTCAGCAAGCCACCTAACCACTTTGGGTCTCAAATGTTCAAGTTGTGAAGTGGAACATGCTTTTTCCTGGCTAAGGGCAAGGAGACCGAACTTGATTGAGGTTGTTTTCCAGCTCTATTTACTGAGTTTTCCTGAGTGCTTATAAAAAATAAATGTTTTCAACTATGAGTTTAATAGAAGGGATTCTTGCATCTGCTTAGAACAGTGTTTTTCAACCTTGGCTATACACTGAAATATTCTGGAGAGATTTAAGAAACCCTGATGCCTGGTTGACAACCCAGACCTTCTGCTTGAATTGCCATGGGCATGGGGGTTTTCAAATGCTTCCCAGGCTATTCTAATATGCAGTCAAGGTTGAGAACTACTTACCTAGAGGTTGAAATTGATGGCTTCCAATACACGTTTGGACATTGCTACGAGAACATAGCACATGCTCAATCCTTTTAATAGTGATAAATAATAGCTATGGGGTATCGAGAACTTATTTGGTGCCATGGATCAAATATTCTGTTGGCTCACTTCAGATTACATTGGCTTGCTAATGAAGAGACCTGAAATAACAGATTTAAATAAGACAGTGGTGTGCATTCTTTCACATGAAAGAAGTACATATTTATTAGGCTGTTAAGGATTGCATGGAGTCGCCACAGTGCCAACAATGTCCCAGACTCCTTCCGTCTTTCTAGTCTGCTGTCCTTGGCCTCTGGCTTTTGTCCTCAAGATTTCTTCATAGTTGTCACTGTAATTCCAGCCATCACATCTGTGATCTTCATCACATCTTCAGACAAGGAAGAAGAAACGAGAACGGCAGAAGGTCTTGCCTCACTATCACTGCCCCTTCCCCCCAGTACCCAACTTCTGCTGACATCTAATGGCCACTCCTACCCACAGGGGAGGAAGCCATAATTGTTTAGCTGGGCACATTGCCACCCTCCACAATGCAGGGGTTGTTAGCAGGGAAGGGGAAGGCAGATGCTGGGTGTGACAGCTGCTGGTCTTTGCCATGCTTTGACTATATCATCTCATTTAATCCTCATAAAAGCTCCAAAAGGTAGGCTCTGTTCAAGATCCATTTTGTAGATGAGGAAACAAGCTTAAAAATTAGGTTAGTAACTTACCCACTCAGTGAAATTCATCTGAACAGACCCCAGGTATTGAGCTGCTAAACTGTCCTGTCTCCCTGCCATGGTGCTTGTCTCACTCACAGGGCTTAGGAGGTGCCCTTGGTAAAAGTACGGGCCTTCCATGTCAGGTAAGGGACCAATGGCAAAATGAAGTGCACCAGCCCGCAGCTGGCTGTTCATACCTTGAGAACTTATTTTTGATGTGTTTAATTCATGCTTCAGCTTACTTGTTGAAGAAAACAAGGTGTTTGCTGCTGTGC
The DNA here is from genome assembly GCA_004363605.1 of Indri indri. NCBI lineage: Eukaryota > Metazoa > Chordata > Mammalia > Primates > Indriidae > Indri > Indri indri. The sequence continues at coordinate 6,142 of RJWJ010042719.1, read as the reverse complement.
TTCTTCCACTGGTCCCTTTGCAGACATTTGAACTACAATGGAAGGCTCAAAGAGGGACCTAGAGTCTGCTCCTGAATAACCCAGCCTGTCTGTTTTCTGGGCAGCTCTAATGGGCAGCCCCGTGTGGCAGCCTTTGCTGGGAGCCAAGCCTTCTGCCTCTTGGGCATTTCCTTCATTCTGAACTTTCTAGATCTTGGAAAAGTCATGCTATCGCTTCACAACCCTGTGTGTGTGTGCAGGTGGGCTGTGGAGAGCAAGACATACAGAGAAGGGTTTTATCTTGAGTTACAGAGTGACATTTCTATTCTTTCTTTGCCTTTAGTAGTTTAAAGCTTAGCTTTAAATTACTGGGGAGGGTGGACCTGAGTTTGAATCTTAGATTTATGCCTCACTGGTTGTATGATGCTGGCAGGTCCTTCGCCTCTTTTGCTGCTATACCCTTATGTATACACACCAAAGATGTGGCTCTTCCTTCATGGGGTTGGGGTAGGCATTAAGGAAACACTCAATAAATACTAGTTACTATTATTGTTTTCTCATTCTCTCACACTATACCTCTAAGGACAAAAGTTATGCAGGCTAATTCTAGCTTACACTTTTTATGGCCTCTGAGTTCTGCCTTTCTTGTGAAATGGCAAGGCACATATTTTTAGTCTCGCAACTTGTGGTGGGGTTAGTGATGAGGTTAATATTGATGGTTAATCTGACCATTTTGTGAACAAACTTGGAACTTGGGCTACAGTTTTCCTACCAACCTTATAAGGTAGGATGGCTGCGAGGCTTGTAGTAGCTGGCAAACTTGTGTTTGTTTTTTTAATTCACAAGATTGGACTGAAGTGTTTACAATCTAGTTGTGAGGAGAACGACACTTGAAATATGCAAGATATAGCACTAATGATACCGAAAATTGAAACAACAATGTGCTGCCTCCTTTTCTTAGTAACAGCTTCATTAGTACCACTTTCTGGGAAGAGCGGGTCACCAAAGAATTATAAACCAGAATCAGTCTCAGACCAGGTGTTGGGACCAAAAAGGATTTGACCACTCTTAAGAAAAGCCAAATTACTTTTGAATCTGTACATTTAATGGAGAACCATAAATTTAATTGGAAGAGAGCATGAGTACAAAGATTGCTGAAACTTTCCAGGACTAAAGAATGCTCAGGAGAGAGAAAAGAAAGGAAAGAAGAGAAGCAAGAAAGTTGAAAATAGAAACAAGTCTTAATGTTGGACGAAAGCCTGCCAATTCAGGAAAGAAAGGTGTAGAAGGAAAACCAACCATCTATTCATCATCCCACGCACGCATGTATTCATCTATGCACCCATCCATTAATGGAATTATTTCTAGCTAGAGAAATCAACCAATGAAATAAATTATCTTCCATAGAAGGGAGGGGAAAATGGAATCAGGGAAGGTGTCATGGAACATACAGCATTGGATATGGACCCTGAAGAACAGATGATGGTCAGACTTCTTGCTTAGATCCTGGGGCATCTTAGGCATAAAATGTTAGCATTGGGAAGAAAATCCAAGGATATTTAGGCTGAGGTCTACAATATTTTCTAACAAATTCCTTTATTCAAATCAAATCTACTGTAGAAGCCCCCAAAATAAAAATGGAGCAGTTTTTGGGGGGCTATCCAGACCTCTGATTGCTCATTCACCCCCAGATTTCCCTGCCTCCTTCACTCTGTTGGCACCTGCAGGCACCATAACTATTTTCCAGGGTTCTTCAGATCATAGCTGGACACCGCTGACCTGGACCCATCCTTCCCTCCTTTCAGCAAGATCCCTGCCAGCTGATCACAGGTTCTTGGTTTACACAGAGTGCATGGCTTTGAAACATGTTTTATTGGTCTTCATGAAGCTTTGAAGCTGTGAAGGTCATATTTTCAGTTTTCGTGGGTCTCTTGTGAATAAGGAGGGAGGTAAATTCCTCAAAAATTGACGAAGTGACCTCTTTCCCAGGCTTGGTGTTCTAACGACCACCCTCTTCTCCAGTGTCTTTCATAAAGGAATTCCCCACATCACAAGGGCCACTACTTAGTAAACCCAAGAATTATCCAGAAAGCTCGTCTTGACTGGCAGTCATGTGTGTCATGAATGCCTTGTTAGGGTTACTTTCACTCGTGTAGGCTGTACCCCAGACTGCCATGAGCCTTGGGACTTGGGCAGTTGGATCTGACCCCAAATATGCAACTGATGGCCAGAGTCTGGAAAGTCCATCCTCCAAGGAAGTAGTCCTTACCCGACGGTGTCGGGAAAAGTTTATTTCCTTCATAATATTCTTTTTGGTCTTAAAAATCCAAAATTAGATATTTCTTAAATCAAGGGACAAACAGTTGGATTTCCAGCTGCCTAATCTCAGGGTATTCCCGTCCTAGATCAGACTGGCAATGCCAGATTCCGGCCTGGATTTAATAGGGAAAGATGTACCCACATCCTCTGCTTCATCCTGCACTGTGCTGCTGCTTTGCTATAGAATTTGGGTGGGCACCTGGGGTGGGCAGACTCTTCTCATTCACCCCCTGATATGAGACTGTGGGTTGTGAGCTCTGCTTAGGCCCTTTCTCTCCCCTTTGGATGCCTGCTGCTCTCAATAAAGCTGGGGCAATGCCCAACATGTCAGCCAGGAATCTGCCTTGTTCTAACAGGTGATGAAACTCCCCGCTTTGGGCACTGACAAGCCCTCCCTTGTACATTGCATGTTTCTATCCCACATGTATATGTGCTCCTAGGTTTCTAGCCCCCTTGAAGGAGTATCTACAACACAGCCTCGGCCATGGCTGTGTCCCTGTCCTTTTAGGGATATGTACATGTTCCTTAGGAGGCTGCATCTGAGGTCAGGACAAAGGAATGCCATCTTGCTCTGTCTGCCACCTCACTGCTGCCACTCAAAAATATCCAGGGTGTTCATTTATGGAATTATTCTTTAAAAACTCAAATCTACCACAAACCTAATCCTCTGGTGGCTTCTGAAGAAAGAAGTCTTCTACTCAGCTCATGGTATCTTAGCCAAAGGCCAATGCCAGGGTTTTGATGTCTCCTGTCTAGGATTGTTGTCTGCAACTGGGATCTTTGGCCAGTCCCTCTGCAGAATCATTGGCCTCCCTGTTTCCTAAACAGGGCTGTCCTGCTGCTTGGGGCTGTCAGGTCCAGGCATCTGAGGGATGACTTTCAAGAGAATGATGAAGGCAGCTTGAGACATGCATTGCAGGCAGCAGAAGGCTCTAGGTATGTTGAAGACAGAGACATTCAGTATCAGGATGCAGCAGGATGGGGGCAATTTAGGGTCACCATACCAAGGCTATTTCTCTGATGACAGCTGTGTCATGGATTGTTGGCTGAGAGCAAAGGATCCCCTTTGGGCACATATTATGCATGAGGTGTTTAACTGTGTTAATCTCATATAATTCTCATAAGCTCTTGGGATGGATATTATGATTTTTGTTTTGCAGATGGGGAAACTAAGGCACCCACAGGTTAAGTGATTGGCCAAGTGTCACACAGGTGGTAAGCAATGTAGCAGGCTTATCACCGGGGTCTGCTGAATCCCAAACTATACTGCATTGCTTTTCAACGTCGAGGATTGGGTCCTTCTTCCCCTCCCAATTGAAATTGGTCTATTCTTAGGTGCCTTCTTAGATGATTTCATCAGAGGTAGCTCTAGCCTGGCTCAAAAGCCACTGCAAATTTGAATCTCAGGAAGTCACACTTGAGATTCAGTAGAACACTTCTGATTCCAGCTGATTTCCGCCTTAGAATCCAAGTTCCTGGGGCTGGTCTTCTCCTGGTAGGCTAATCAGCCACAATGGGATAAGGCCAGCTGGTGAAATACCCTTCGTGTTCACCTAGGACCTGCCACTTAGAGTGTCTTGGACACAGCTCCGTGAGTGGTGTGGCCTGAGCCTCTGACCTCAGACCAGTCTCTGCATTAGAGACAGAACAGTCATGCCTCTTGCCACTCTCCCTTTGTGCGGTTCCTGTAGACTGGGGCCCCCAGTTTGCTGCTCATTCAAGCCTAACTGATCAAGTGGAGGTGGAAACCAGCCGAACAAGCCAGAACCACTTCAATTCTGAAGAAGACACAGCTCTGTCACAGTTTTTAACTCTAGATTTGCTTGTGTGATTATTGGATTCAAATCTGTATACCCCACTAGACTAGACCGTAAGCTCCATGAGGGCAGGGACCTATTCTACTCTGCTTAGCAAGTACTTGTTCAATAAATGCTCTGTCAGGGGTCTCTTGGTCTTGTCCCCTACCATGGGACATGGTGTATCTGAGATGGGAACCCTTTCTGCTCTGGTGACCCCAGTTTCTGTAAAAGGCGGGCAGATGCAGCTGGTTTCACAGGTGGACCTGTCCGCTGTCATTTCAGTCGAAAAATACCAAAAATAAAACCTTGTGGGGAATTGTTTAGGTCTCTCAGTTCTCATCACACCTCCTGTGAGCTGACTGCTGGCAAGTTTCTCGTGTACTGCTCTCTCCTCCCTCAGCTGGGACAAACCATTTCTTGGGGGAATTGGCAATTGAGGGAGACTGGATCAGGGTGGTCCAAGCCAGGGTTAGGACTGGGCTGGGGACCCTTTGATGACTGACCCCCCAGTGTCATCCAGAGAAATAAATGGGACTTACTTGGGCAGGGAGGAAGCAGGCAGTGAGGGAGAAGTGAGCTACTCTTGGAATCAGAGATCGTAGTTTTGGTTAATGATACTGTCACTTACTAGTGTAGTCCTTGGGCAGGTCACAGAATACCTCTGAGCATCACTTTCCTCATCAGTAAAAGAAGGGAGAGGAGAGAAATATACCTTCTGCTTATTTCAGAGGTCACAATGAGGCCTCATAAGAAATCATTTGTGTCAGAGCCTCTGTGAGCCACAGAACACCATGCAAATGTGAGTGTGGTTATTTCAGAGATCCTAGGAGTTATGACTGTGACCAGGACACACATAGACCTTTGCCACCTGTTCATTCACCATGCCCGGGTCTACATAAAACAGAGGCATACTATTGAAACCATCTCCAGGAGCAGAGAGTGGGGTCAAACAGCCTTCCTTGCTCAGCCTGTTCCGCAGGGGCTTGGAGAGAGGTAAGCGTGGTGTGGAAGGTGTGGAGGGTACCTGGGGGAAAGGATGCCTGGGCAGCGTGCTCGTGAGGGCAGAGTCAGAGGACCGCGGCCACGTGGGAGCCTCTCGCACTTGAGGCCTTTGGCTGCAGTCATGGGGTGGGACGTCCAGAACTCTTGGGATAATCCAGGCAATCCTGAGCCCTCAGAGTGGGAACACCTGAGGCACGAGCTTGGGGGATCGACAGTGGGCTGTGGCTGAACGGGCTCTCTACATCAGCTTGACATAACTTGAGAGGAATCCCCGTGTGATTGCCCTGGCTGTCCATTCACCACCGCCCTTATCCCCTAGGTCTGTGGAGATTCTAAGTGACCATGGCCCTCCCTGAGCCTTCCCCAGTGGACCCGCCTATGCTTGATGAGTGAGCTCTGTGGGGCTGATGGGAAGCACATTTCTTAGAATGGGTACACAGGAAGGGAAATGCCACAGACTCTTCCCTTCCCTTCTCTGCTGAGATCAGAGAACATGGGGTCAGCCACCATCTTTGTGGTCTCCTGATAGAGACGTGCTAGCCTCCTGAGCAAGACATCTAGACTTACTTCTTGGCACTTCAGTAACCTTACAAGAAATATCAAGGTCTACTTTCTCTCGTATCTTCCCAACACCTTCTTTAAAGCCACCTCCCCCCACCAGCTGTCTTTTCCTCCTCTGCCCTGGGTGTTATCCAGATTGCTAAAATATATGAGTGATATGTTTGTATTTCCTGGCTGCAGGGTTCCCTCAGTTCAAATATTATTGAATGGAAAGCTCATATTTACATGCATATGGGATTTCTTTGTTGGCCTACATTAAGAAAAGAAAAAGTAAACTACAATCTAGTGTAAATCGGGCAGGAAAACCTTTCTATAGCGTGTCAAGTCCAGCCTTTGGCCAAAGCCCAAGTTCTTTCTTCCTGTTTGGAAAAAAATCAGCCATTGTCCATGAGTGAAAAGCTTTGACTCACACCTTTATTTTAAGAAGAGCACCCACATTAGGGTTTCAATTAAGATTGTGAATAATCCTTCAGCCAACTTGA
>RJWJ010042718.1:0-12920 GCA_004363605.1 Indri indri | reverse complement strand
AAGGCCAATCTCCTTACCAAGTGTCAAGAATAATCTTGTCTTTTTTCTTTTAATTTATTCTGTGTATATGCTAGTCTAACATCATGGACTCTTTCTAAAGAGTTCCTTTAATGAATAAGTTTAAATAGATAAAAACTATTTCAGAGTTTTTTTTTTTTTTTTTGGAGAAAAGGACAAAGCTCTGTTATATAAAATCATGAATTTCACATGAAAATATTTTAAAATACTACAATTGTGACCAGAGGCAAATTTCCAATTGGCTATTTATACTGACAAAAATGTGACAGTTTTTTTTTTTTTTTATGCTGAACTATTACTGAAAGAAATATGTAATGGAAGAGGTCGGATGGAAATGTCAATCTTATCCCTGGAGATGAGTCAGGATGTTGTGGTGACATCTGTTGAGGAGATTTCAAGAAGAAATTAGAATGATTATTTCAGGGCAACCAGGATTGCTATTGTTACTGGTTATTCAACGGTTCTTATGCTGGCTGTTATTTTTTCTTTTTCCTGAGTAGATAAGCTTAATAGTACAAGAAAGAGATACTTCAGGGAAATAACTAAAAACAGCAGAAGTGAACTTTTTTACTGTTCTATATCTATATGCCAGCAAGGTAGTCAATAGAGTTTTAGCTCCGTGTGCTCTTTACAGTGCCTTGGGACATATTTAAACTTAGTTAAATACATGCCCCTGTAAAACAGAAAAGAGGAATATTAATGCATGGGGTTTTGCCATTAGTGTTAATACTTCAATGGAGAAAATATGATAAAGCAGTGTTTTGTCGTTGCTACCAACACTTGGAATCAATATGTAGAACACCAAAATAAAATTTTCCTTAAATTGGAGGGGCAGTGGTCACCTAAAAACCCCTGGTTAGTTTCAGCATGGTTAATTTCTGCTGACTAAAATTTTGTCAATATCTATTCTAGCATGAACTATAGCCTTAATTTCTCCTAAAATCCACTGTTGTCACCTCCACCCCAACCTTTGCCACATCTCACCTTAGTTTCCTCTCATAGATGAGCCACGTGCTTCCAAACTACTTTCCTTCAAGTGTTAACATCCAGCTGGGTCCCTTGCTCACTGCTCAGATAAAGGCCAATATACCGAGACAGCAGGAGTTGCAGCAGAGATAGAGTTTAATAACACAAGGTGCCAAGTGAGGAGATGGGAGAAATTTCCCAAATTCATATCCTTGAGAATTTGGGGGCTAAGATTTTTAAACGTGATTTGCAACAAACAGCTAGAGAATTGGGTCCGCTTGTTAGCTGGGGATGAACACATAGGGTCTGGAAGCAGTAATTTTCTCCTTGGATATGACAGTTCCTGAGTCTAGGATGGCAGGAGTTGTTGGATCAGTTCCCTTGCGTGGCCACTGGTTGATGTTAGCTTTGTCCCCCAAAATTCAGAGTCTGGAAAATATCTCAAAGACCAGTCTTAGATTTTTATAATAGTGATGTTACCTGTAGAAGCAATTGAGGAAGTCACAAATCTCGCCCCTATAAGGGATACATGACACTGAAGCAGTGAGCAGTTATGTCAGGTTTCAGCATGAGAATATCAGTTCTTGATGCGCTCATGGTCGAACAATGACCAGACACACCAAAGTAAGGCAAGTATGAAAAATAAGGTTTATTGAGGAGAGAAAGATAGGATTATAGGGCAAGTGCAAGATGTAGGTTTATGGAGCGTGATACGTACCCACGGATGCCGACCAGACCCATTGTCACAGCAAAGGGAAAGCAAATTGAAGGGCGTCAAAAGGGCCTGGTTATGGTCTGCATATTGTTTTATAGTGCCTGGATCAGGACTTCTCTCATGGCTCAGACGTCACCATGGAACCACTTTTATTGGATAGTTGGGAAATATATGAGCTGAGTCTTAACTATGCATGCAGATCTCCCATGAGCCTCTCTGAAAGCCCACTTTGCAGGTGAGGGGGGATGGTAAATAGCAGCAGCACCCACTTTCATCCCTACGACACCCCGAATCCCTCGCTATCTACCTAACAGTTACAGAAGTAGGCAAGTTAGGGAACAATGGCTGGTGATTTCTAGCTATTCTATACTTCTGTAGAAATCAGACTTTTATCACAGTTTCTGTCTTATGGCCTTATTTTAATATAGGCAGTTTCACAGGAAACAGTTTGTCTTTAAAGCATGAGAGTGAGGAAAGGGTATAGATTTGATGGGTCATACATTCCTAAATTCAAATACCACCTAGGTCATTTGTTCAGCTATGAATAAATCCCTTTATTTAAGTATTCAAAAGAATGAATATTGAATGTCAGCCAGTATAGTTAAGCACTCATCTATTGATGTTCTCATATTATGTTTCTCTGTAAAGTGATTATAAATTTTTTATAAATGAATACATGGTTAAGAGAATGTAAACAATTAGAAGAGTAAAGTAGTTTGGTAAAAGTCACACAGTAATAACTAGATTTGTTACAAGGTCTATTCTTTGTTTTTATTCCTATATGAAAGGTATACACATTTTTAGGGTACATGTGATATTTTGAAACATTTATATTGAAGAAAATTAGAAATTAGAAATATTTTGCCCCAAAATATATTTGTTTGACAAATTTTGAGATGGCTGCCATAGGTCTCACATATAACATTTCCAACCTGTCTTTTATGAGAGGAAAATTTCATATGTAGAAATCTGCATTAATGCAGCCGGATCTTTCCTTATCCAATCTAGAAAAGATTAACTGAGAGATTGACACCTTTAAAGATCTGAATAGAGGCATTTACCATCTCTTCTCTCTGCCGGCTGCTACCTTTATCTGCATAAGAAGACCACCTCTGATAGCCAAGCTTCCTCTCTTGTTCCCGTAATTTGTCTTGCCACCCAAAAACCAATTTGGCTACAATCTAAGCCTCTATTATTTAAAATCTTCTGTACCTCATTGGGAAGTTTTCATTCTGTAGGCTCCTTTGTATACGCATTAAAATATAATCTATATGCCTTTGTCTCCAATGTATCCATCTGCCTAATGTCAGCGATTTTTTAGTGAACCTTAGGGGGCCAAGAGACTTTGTCTCTACAATATAATGCATAATAATCAAATCAGGGTCATTGAGGTAGTCAATGCATTAAAATTTTTATTTTTTTTTTATTCTGGGGACATTTAAATTATTCTCTACTAACTCTTTGGAAAATACAATAGGTTATCTTTTACTATAGTCACTTAACAGATTTATTGAACACTAGGTCTTATTTCTTCTTTCTAACTGCATTTTTATACTCATTAATCAATTTTTCTTCATTCACTCTCCCCCTTACTCTTTCTGGTCTCTGGTAACCACTAATATATCCACTCTTTTTATGAGATCCACTGTCTTAGCTCTTATGTATGAAAAGAACATGCCATAATTGTCTTTCTGTGATTGGTTTATTTCACTTAGCATAATTACATCCAGTTCCATTTATGTTGCTACGAATAGCAGGATTTCATTCTTTTTTAATGGCTGAATAATATTCCATTGTGTGTGGGTGGGTGTGTGTGTGTATATATGTGTATATATATATACGGCATTTCCTTTATCCATTCATTCATTGATGGGCACTTATATTGATAGGATATTTTGGCTATTGTGAATAATTCTTCAATAAATGAGGAGTTGCAGATACCTCTGTAATATATTGATTTCCTTTCTTTTTGGTATGTACCCAGTAGTGGGATTGCTGGACCATATGGTGATTCGATTTTAAATTTTTTGAGGAATCTCCATGCTGTTTTCCACAGTGCTTGTACTAATTTACATTCCCATTAACAGGGTACAAGGGTTCCCCTTTCCCCACATTCTCACCAGCATGTGTTATTCCTTGTCTTGTTGACAAAAGCCATTTAAATTAGGGGTAAGATTATACTCATTGTGGTTTTGGTTTACATTTCTCTGATGATTACTGATATTGAGCATTTTTTTTAATATACCTGTTGGCTATTTGTATGTCTCCTTTTGAAAAATATCTGTTCATGTACTTTGCCCACTCTTTAATGAGATTATTTATTTGTTTATTTATTTATTTATTGCTGTTGAGTTGTTTGAGTTCCTTAAACATTCTGCATCCTTGGAATGAATCCCACTTAATCATGGTGAACGATCTTTTCAATGTGTTGTTAAATTTGGTTTGCCAGTATTTTGTTAAGGATTTTTTCATCTGAGTTCGTTGGGAATATTGTATTGGCCTATAGTTTTCTTCTTCGTCTGGTTGTGGTATAAGGGTACTTCTGGCCTCCTAGAATGAATTTGGAAGTATTCCTTCCTGTATAATTTTTTTGAAGAGTGTGAGTAGAATTAGTATAAGTCCTTTTTAAAATGTCTTGTAGGCTTTAGCAGTGAAGCCATCAAATCCTGAGCTTTTCTTTGATGGGAGACTTTATTATGGCTTTGATCTTATTACTCATTATTAGTTTGTTGTGGTTTTCTATTTCTTGAAGATTCAATCTTGGTAAGCTGTATGTGTTGAGAAATTTATCTATTTGTTCTAGGTTTTCCAATTTGTTGCTGTATGGTTGTTCATGCTAATATCTAATGATTCTTTGTATTTTTGTGATGTCAGTTGTTATGTCTCCTTTTTCATTTCCGATTTTTTGATTTGGGTCTTCTCTCCCTTTTTCTTAGTTAATCTAGCCAAAGTTTTCCCAGTTTTGTTTAGCTTTTGAAAAACAAACTAACTCTTTGTTTCATTGACTTTTCTGTATTTTTTATTTGTATAAATTTATGATATACAAGTGTAATTTTGTTACATGGATATATTGCATGGTGGTCAAGTCAGGGCTTTTAGTGTATCAATCACTTAAATAATGTACATTGTACCCACTAAGTAGTTTCTTATCTCCCACACCCTCCCAACCACCCACACATAGTTTCTATTGTCTATCATTCCATACTCTACATCCATATGTGCACATTATTATTAATAGCTCCCCCTTATAAGTGAGAACATGCAGTATTTGTCTTTCTGTGTCTGAATTGTTTTGCTTAAGATAATGGCCTCCAGTTCCATCCATGTTTCTACAAAAGACATGATTTCATTCATTTTTATGACTGAATAGTATTCCATTGTGGATATATACCATTTTTTTTTTTTATCCAATCATCCATGGACACTTTGGTTTATTCCGTACCTTTGCTATTATAAATAGTGCTGTAATAAACACACCAGTGCAAGTATCTGTTTGATATAATAATTTCTATTCCTTTGGGTAGGTACCCAGTAGTGGGATTGATGGATCAAGTGGTAGTTCTATTTTCACTTGTTTGAGAAATCTACATATTATTTTCCATAGAGGTTGTATGAATTTACATTTTCCCAACTGTGTTTCCTTTTCTCCACAGCATCTCCAACATGTTTTTTTGTTTTTTGTCTTTTTAATAATAACCATTCTGACTGGTGTGAAAAGATATCTCATTGTGGTTTTAATTGCATTTCTCTGATGATTAGTGATATTGAGCCAATCAGTCATTGGCTCCAAGTTTTTTGATTTGGGGAAATTCTTGTTTCTTGTGAATATACATTTGTATCTTTGAAGTGAAGGATCCATTATTTATTCTAGTCTTCTCTGGCTTGTTTGGGGTTTTATTGGGCATGTTTGCCTATAGATTTCTTTGCAATATACCTGGTGAATACCTTCAGAGCACTTCCACTCCTGGATGGGGGAGGACCCAAAGTGGATATCCTGGCAGTGTGGGAAGTCTGGCTAGGGGTTCATGCCCAGGGGCCCTATGGGATGTACTGCCTATAGCATGGTGCTGCTGAACAGTCACTCTGATTTGGTGTCTCCTTTTGTTGAGATACAGAACAGTGTTTCCTGGTCTGGGGATGCTGGTCCCACTTTTGCCCCTCATCTCTGGCTGTCCTCAGGAATTTTTCTCCCTTCAAATATGTGCAATACTTTCTGAAGGTCAAAGCAGGGACAGATCTCCTGTCAGGGAGCCCAAGCTGGTTGGGAAGCTGGTTGTCTACCTCATTTTCACTTTCCCAGTGTGGTAACCATGGGTTGGAGGAAAATTTTTATGCACTTAGTGCCACGCAGCTTGGGGGAAGAGTGTCACAAATATAAAAGTCTGATTTTCTTACCATCTGTATGGAGTATTTCACTTCTCTCTGGCCATGGGAACTATCTTATCCTCATACTTGAGTTCTGGAATATTGCTGGTGATAATTCCAGCACCGCATATTTTGATTTTCTGTGGGGGGAAGTGCTTACATGTAATCCACCATTTTGGCCAAAGTATAGTCTTTCTATTGTATATTGTTCTCATTTTCTCTCTCCCACCCCGCATTAAGACATAATTCATATATCAGACAATGTGCCATCATATGGAAACTTTTTATAAAACACACTCCTAATCAGTGAGTCAAATAAATCACAAGACAAATTGTATAACATATGAATTATATCATAATGAAGCTATTTTCCCTTATAAGATCAATTTCTTTTGCTGTGCCCTCCATCAATGGGTGAATACTGACCTATACCTGGTCATGGTGGGATAAAACTTATTGTAGCAGTGCTATCTTTGGTTCTTTTTCCCTAATGTTTCTTTAAAGCTGTCCATTGTTGATGGTATCACCCCAAGCTATTAGCCTCTACTAATTGCTCGATGATTGCTTTATTGTTTTGAAAAGTACTTAGGGTGAATAAATTGTTCCAAATTTGGTCAAATCTAATTTAATTCCTTTCCACATGATTTTTTTAGACCAATGTTTGAGACTTGCTCCAAACTCAGGAGGCCTTTTGTTAAGGTGGCTCTTTCTTTTGTTCTCTTGGTTAAACTTCTATATGGTCTAAGGTTTAGATTTATGCTCTCATAAAGTCATAAAGTGACAAGTCTCCTAATCATCTACTACCAAAGACTCTATTATTTTTAAAATTGCCCTTGTACTTGAACATCTCCAGAGTCTGTTTCAAATAAAGTCTGTTTTGGTGAGGAAGACCTGCCAAACTTTTTGTTCTTATACCCTGCCTCTTCTTCTGGGCAAAACCTCTGTGGCGCTGCTATCTATAAAGCTGGGTGTAAAGATATTTGCTTATTTCTTTTCTGTGTTGGGTCACTAGCATCTCTTTTCTCAAGTTTCTTCTCCTTGTTAAGAAAATTGTACTATGAATAAGCTAGAGAAAGAGTGATTAGGCCCCAGTATTCTTAGTGCCTGGAGTTTCTGCCATGCATGTGGGAGATGGGTTGAGAAAGCAGATTAGTCCTCCTCAGATTTTCTTGCCTAGAATAGAGCATCTAAACATGGAGCTGTGGGAATAGGAAAAGCTAGTAGACTGAACCCTGCCCCCCCAGAGAGATAAACCAGCTCTTGGCTGCTATATAGGGAGAGAGGGAGCACTTTAGTCTTGAGAGTTCTTGCCAGGATTAGAAATTCCACTATAATGAGCTGATGGGGGAAGTGAGTGAGTTGTAGCTCAAATGCAACCAACTATAGTTCTTAGTGAAATGTAGTAAATGTTCTTGAATAAATAGCTCTTAATTTACTATATGTCCTTAGAAAAATCCCCAAAGACTTTAAGTGTATGTGTGTATAATAATTTTTACTAGTTAAGCTTGTTTTCTGGGAAGAGTGTCCACAGAATTCCTCATGGCACCGTTCTGAAGATTGTTCTCCCTTTCATCTTGTTATAGTTCTCCTTACATTCTCTTTATATTTATGACTTCTGGCTATGCTATATGCTTAAAAATTCCCCCAAGACCACCACCACTAATAAGCAATTTGTAGCCAACTATATAAGAGGCACCACAATGTTACTAAATAAAAAAGAAATACCACAAGAAGGCAGGTACTGCATATAAAATGTCTCCTTAGTGAATGTACTTCACATAGTATATTTGACTTATACTAGACTCTTAATGGCTTTGTCACATTTTTTTAAATTAAGACAATCTTCATGGCTTATAAAAAGGCATAATAATATAATAAAAAATATATCCATATATTTTTATTGTCTTCAATTCTATAACCTAAATTGTTCAGAGATATGTACCAACTTAATAAACTCAGCCTTGTCAATCTGAAGGTATTCCCTTCTTTTGTCTTTTCCCTGATAGCGTCAGGATGATTTCCTCCAAATTTTACAAACCAGAGGCATGTTCTGCCTGGTCTGGTCCTCTTAAGGTCATAAGTGATGTTTATTCTATTTTATTATTTAATACATTTTATTTATATGTTAAAGGAAAAAATATGTATATACATCAACACTTAGGAAACAGTTAGAACAAAATTTGGTTTACCTGAGGAGAAAAGTACAGAAAAACTATATGCAATGGTATATCAGGTACTTTACAAACATTACCTTGATGTAAGGTAAGAATTATCATTTTTATTGTACATTGAAGATATACAAAATTCAGAAAAATCATCTCACATGTAATCAGAGAAAGAGGTAGTGTTTGAAACCATTTTCACTTTAGAGACCATGTTTTGAATCAAAATCTCTGGAAATTACTTCCACAGCCTTCCATGAATACTAGTATCATCATGAATGGCCCCTAAGGTTAGACTGTTCAATATTAGCAGTCAAAAGAAGATGAAATTCCAGTATCAACCCTCTTACATTTGAGAAATTAAAAGAGGCTTTACAGTAATCTTGTAAGAAATGTGATATCTGTATGGACTAAGGGAGAGACTAATCAAACTGAAAAATAAAAATTAGTTAACATGATAAAAATTGCTTGCAAGTTTGTTTAAGTTGTTTAACTATGATAACTTACCATTTAGCCTTTTTAGCCAAGCTCCCATCATTGTTTGGAAGATGCTCATTCTTGAAGTAAATATAAAAATAGCAGTAGCAGATTATTCCACATGACTCTTATGCAAAAAAAAATGGGTATAGACAATGTATTCAAATTATTAACAACCAAACATCCTGAGAGGATCAAGAAAGAAGTTTTGAGTTCTCACAAAACTAACTCAAAATGCAAAATTACAGCCAATGTCACCAGGTTATTTACAAACTATTATGCAAAAAACAATCTCCAAATTTAGGAAAATCGAGTAGACTTAAATTTTGCCTTAACACATATTTCCTTTGTTTTATTATTTTTAATGTTTAAGTAATATATACTTTTTTTTTGTTTTTGAGACAGAGTCTTGCTCTGTTGTGCAGGCTAGAGTTCTGTGGTGTCATCCTAGCTCACGGCAATTTCAAATTCCTGGGCCCAAGCAATCCTCCTGCCTTAGCCTCCCAAGTAGCTGGGACTACAGTAGCATGCCACCACACCCGGCTAATTTTTTCTGTTTTTAGTAGAGACAGAGTCAGTCTGGTCAGGCTGGTCTGGAACTTCTGACCTCAAGCAATCCTCCCACCTCAGCCTCCCAGAGTGCTAGGATTACAGGTGTGAGCCACCGTGCCGGGCCTGCATATTGCCTTTTTAAAAATTAGCTTATGTATTTAGTATTTTAGTCACATTTATGAGGAATTTACAAATATTTATGTTCCATAGAAAATAAAATTTAACTACTGCAAAATAAGTTAAAAGAAAATGTATGTGGTGTGTGTATGTGTATATGTGTGTATGTTTTCTAAGTAAAACAAGTTAGTTGAAGGTTATGTTTAATTAAATTTAATTAAAAACATCCAGATGGTGCTAGTGAGGTGTTAACTTTGCTCATCAAAAACAAGCAAAACACACACACACACACACACACACACACACACACACACACACACACAAACTTTCTACATGACTTCCATTCACTTGTAACACAGTGGCCCAAAATAATTACCAAATCATCTTTATAATTTTATCAAATTAAACAAAACTTCTAATTCCCCTGATACAATAAAATTAATAAATGGATCTTACAAACATAAAATAATCATATTCTGAACTTCGATATGTACTCAGTGCACTCAGCTCAAGATCATTTTTCTATATAGAAGAATTAAATTTTGCAATGAATATTAAAGATGGCATTTTATTTTGAGGATAATATCAATAAAGACCATATTTAGATTGTTTTCAACAATTATATTTAAAAAATGTATCTTCAAAATCAACAGAAAATTAATGATCCTGAATATAATAGGTAAATTAAACACCATTTTAAAGGTTTATAAACACACAACAGTTTATAAAGAGGAAGTTGTTACTCTTCATATCATATTAGAAGCTTTTGGAGCTAAGTAATATGAACAGAACCTTGTTTTTCTACCAAATATTCTTGTTAATATAGCTAGAGAAATACTGTTGAAACATACATCCTCTGGTAGCAGAGGTCAACAGCTCTTTTTAGTATCAAATTCTTTGGAGGGCTAGATGGAAATGGGTGTTTTTATATTGAAGTATGAAAATATAGTTTTATTTAACAAATAATTTTCCAGCCTTGTTTATTTTTATGATGGGTTTATATTTTTCTATAAATCTCTAGAAAAATATAATATTTTTACATATTGGGTTGTTACATTAATTATAACTGAGTAACGGTTATTTAAACCATTAAATTGTTGAATACAATTGAAACCAATTGAAACTTTCTATTATAGCAATGCCTGGGCCTTGACATCTTGGGGACGTACATGATAACTAGCGTTTAAAAGATGTTAGGAGCTGTGTGGTTTTTTTTTTCTTTCCCCCTCTCTCTCTCTAAATTACAAGATGATCAATTTTATACCAATATTACTCAGGCAATCTGTGGCTCATTGCCACACCAAAGAATATTGAATTTCTCATTGGCCTTTGAATTTGAATTACTGCTTAGCTCTTTCACATACTGAGAAAACAATGGAATGCTGGTCTAGATACATGTAGATCTTCAGGACTTTTCGTTACTTGGATGTTATACACACACACACACACACACACACACACAATAAGTGAAGTGTTCCCATTTCCATAATAAATTATTTGTAGTAATATGTGTGTATATATATGTTTAATGTACAAGTAAATACATTATTCATTTTGAAAAGAAAATTATATTCTGTTTTTTACAGCACCCACATTCATAGATTTATAAAATAAGTTGTTGTGATGCTGCATATAGTGAAATTAAAACAATTCTTCCATTCAGAAGTATTTTCACTTCACCTGCTCCTTGCTTTGTGCACATCAAACAAATATGAATTTTCCTAAATTTTTTGCTTACACTTTTAGCATTAACTGAAAGCTTGAGAATAATTATATAAAATAATTTAAATACTTTATATAATTTTAGACATTATCCCAAATTTATACCCACAATGCTGATCACTTACGATATAAAGTAACATAATGGGAAATAAGATAAACTGAGTTCTCTGTGCTTTTTAGAACTTGACAAACTAATGAATAGCAGAGAGAGGGCACATAGAAATTTGAAATAGAAATAAAAATAAATAAATACCTGAAGAAATGTACAACTAGAGAGTTAGGTCCGTGGTAAAAAGACGAGAAATAAGGAAGTTTTTTTTTATAGATATCATTATTAATACCTTAAGAAGGAGAAAACAGTAGAGGAACAAATTTAAAATGAAAGAGACTATTTCTGCTATTTGCAAGCTAATTTATCTAAGCACACCAAAACTAATTCAGAGATCAGCTTAGAATATGAACCAGATGTCCTCATAACTGAATAGGATTAGACAAATTATTTATTACTGCTCAAACCTCTCTGCCTCTCTTTCAGCTAACATATGGATGTCTTCCAGTTCTCTTAATTTTCAATACTGTTGGGACACAATCACTGAAGGTGACATGTGGCATGTGTCACAATTACACTCTTGGGAACAAGCAGATGTTTCTAGAGAAATCATAGATACACACACACAAACACACACACAAACAATTCTCTATGAATGGTCAGGAAAAAGCCTATTTAACTATGGAAATGATACATATTTCACTAAAAATCCATGGATCTCAATTAGATATCAAATTGTATTTCTTTAGGTCTTTACTCAGTTTTACTATATGTAGTTAATTAAAACAAGAGAAGAATTTACTCACCTAAGGGGAAAAACATGGAAGTACTGAAAATCATTATAAAGTATGAGATCATTATTATACTTAAACATTTTAATACATATATTTATATAAAATTAAATTATGAATTTAATAAGGACAAGTGGTCCTCAGCTAAATTTGACCTCTTCTGTCCTTGGTAGGTTGTGTTTTGAGTCAAACAAAAATATCATTTTTGACAGAGACTATTTGTGCTCTGTTTTAACAATTTTCATATAAATCCTGGAGGATGTTAGTACATATTTACCATACTTCTTATTGAGATTTACTTATTCATATTGATGTCTGTTGATCAGCAATTTTCCATTAGTCATCGATTGACAAGTAGCTTCATGAATATTAACTGTTGCATAAACTAACCAGACAGACAGAAAGTAAAATCATTTATCATTTTAAGGAATTGTTTGACTTTCTATGTAAAGCATAAAGAGATTTGTTTTAATTTCCACTGGCATGTGTCTCTTCTGGCACTCCAGCAAACGTAAATTGGAATGTGATTATTTATCTTTTCAAGATCTCATCAGTCCATTGTAAAAGATACTCATTAAGGAAAAAAGTGAGCACTATGAATCAGAGACATTGCGAGAATATCTTAAGCTTTTGCCAGAGTAAGAAGAGGAAAGGAATTTGGCGTCTGAGTTTTGTATGTTAGGAGTTATCGTTCTGTGTTTTCTATTCACTTATTTCAGAAACAATGTGAATGTTTTAGAAAAAAATATTATTTAAACTTTCTCAGAGACTAAATTATTTAGACTAGAATAGTCACATGAAAACTTGACAAAGCACAGATTTTACAAGGTTACCATATAAAAGTTTTGGGGGATAAAAGATCAGTCAGATAAGGTGTTCAATAAAATGCATATGTGCCTGCCTAGTAAGTGTCAGAAATTATATGGTATCAACTTTGAGATTCTAGTCTAAAAAAATAAACAATAGGTATATTGGCAAATATTCTA
>RJWJ010042717.1:0-12926 GCA_004363605.1 Indri indri | reverse complement strand
CGGAAGCTCCGGTGCACTCGCGGGCCAGAGCCCCCTCCCCACAGATGCAAATAAAAGTTGTTTTAGAAAACGTTTCAGGAGAGATGGTTCCATCCAGTCTGGGAGCGTCTGGGAGAGCAGCTAGAAAGGACAACAGAAGCCGGCTGAGGACAGATTTGTCAAGAAATGTTTGCAAAGGGGCTGTAGCTGGAACTCACTCACCGCGCACACCTTGGGACAGTTGATTTCCGCCCCCCCCCCGCCAACTACAGAGCGTGAGCTGTGCGGATGAACCGCACCTGGAGAGAGAGGCGGGAGCCTAGGAATTGCCATCTTGGCAGGAAGCCTCCTGCTCTCCGCGAGTTCCTTCCGCAGAGTTCTTCACTATTTCATCCCCGTTAGGATCAGGCTGGAAAAGAATTTTCAGAGGTCTAGAGCGTTAAAAGATGGGTTAAAAAGTGTTTTGCATTCCATGTGTTGGCTGAACGGAGTGCTCCTAGCTGGCCAGGAAAACAAGGGAACAAAAAGTAAGGAGAGGAAACCAATAAGGATGAAAAAAAAATAAGGAGAAATGGGGAAAGAAACAGCAATTTAACCAAAAACCTCCAGAATTTAAAAATCTGGTCTTACAAAAATGTTAAAACACAAAGCAACAATTCCATTATTATTTTTTATTATTATTATTTGCTGGTATTATTTGTTTTCACTGAAATATTTTCTTCACTATATTTCTTTTTTTTTTGAGACAGAGTCTCACTCTCTTGCCTGGGCTGGAGTGCCGTGGTGTCAGCCTAGCTCACAGCAACCTCAAACTCCTCGGCTCAAGCGATCCTCCTGCCTCAGCCTCTCGAGTAGCTGGGACTACAGGTGCACACCACCATGCCCGGCTGATTTTTTTCTATATATTTTTAGTTATTCAGCTAATTTCTATTTTTTTTTTAGTAGAGACGGGGTCTCGCTCTTGCTCAGGCTGGTCTCAAACTCCTGAGCTCAAACGATCCGCCCGCCTCGGCCTCCCAGAGTGCTAGGATTACAGGCGTGAGCCACCTCACCCAGCCCTCTTCACTATATTTCAAATAATGGAATTTCAAAACTCTCATTTATAGCTAATGGCTTTCTTTGATGTTCCATTTTCTTCTTCAGCCAACCCTTCTAATCTCCAAAGCCGAGTTCATCTGTTAAACTTGCAACTTATTTGCCCTGTTGTGGAATGTCAGAGGAAACCCTGAAACCGAATCAGAGCTTCCTTCTTATTCCCTCATTCATTCAATAAATACTTACTAAGGGTCTTCTCTGTGTTCCCAAACACCATCGGTGCTTGAGACACAATGGTGAGCAAAACTCATAGAGTTTATGGTCTGGGAGGGAAGGCAGACGTTAATCAAATTATCACACAAATATGTACTATAATAAACTGTGTTCACTTTAGGTCACATGATGGCCCTGAGCTAGTCTGGAGGGTCAGAGAAGGCTGACCTCAGGAGCTGTGATCTGAACTGAACTCTGAAGGGGTTAACCGAACTAGGCTGGGCTGGGCAGTTAGTTGGAGGGAACTGCTTATGCAAGGCCTTAAGTCTGAAGGAGGGTAATACATTTAAGGAACTTTACGGCCTGTGGCTGGAATCAAGGGAATGAAAGAAGAAAATGGCCTCCAGAGTGAGAAGGTGATCATGGAAAAATGACATTCTACTGCTCTGAAGAGTCCAGCGTGGAGGGGCGTGTCACTTTGGTCCAGACACAGAGGACATGGTGGGTGTAGCCCACTATTTGGTAACTGTGTCTAGCTCTTCCCTACCCTGGAGAGTAATAACCCAGATATTTTTTTTTAATTCTAATGATGTGCATTTTTGCTTTTCTATTATTTTAAGCAAAATACCGATTTTTTTACTGCCAAATAGCAAAACAAGAGCCATGTCTTAAAAAAACAAGCCAATCAAAAAGCCAATATATGTATGTTCCCAGAATTTTTTTCACATATTGAATCTGAGTTTAAAATAAATTTAGGCATAAATTGGCTCAAGAGAGAACTGCAAAGATAACAACAATAAGGAAGTAATTACGGATTTGATATGTTGATTTTTATTTGCACATACCCTACCAAAAAAATTCTAACAAATACACCCTGGTGGTTTTTGTTCTCGCTGCCCTGATATATAACAGCTTCAACAATTCCATTCCAATATCTGGAAGGGCTGCTGTTCCGAAATGTTATCATCACCCCAAAGTCAAAAGCCATTAAATGTCCATTTCTAAAATACAAGGCTTATATTCATCTCAGATGATGTCATTTTGTCTGGGCTTCTGTGTTCCCAAGGAGAACAACTTGAAATAATCAAGACTACAGTGTGCAAACTCCCAGGGTGACCAGTTGTAAGGTACAGTATGTGCATGTTTCCTGACTTCTCTCAGAAAGGTGTGAGGTTAAGGGGAGAGGACAGGTGAAAGTGAATGGTAACCAAGAGATTAAACTTAAAAATAATAATAATGATGCAATTACAGAATAAATTGGTGCCTTGAAATTTGTTTCTGGGAACAAAATTTAAAGCATTCAACATTTTTGTTAAATATATGAAAATATGTGCCTCACTGCTTATATATGAAGGAGATGATCAAAATACTATAAACTGTAACTACAGTGTTACTGTTTACTTGGTGCACTGTTTCTCTACTTTTACAGAAAGGGTGTGCATTCCCAGTTAGAATGTATCCAATCACATTTTAACTATGAATAAAGCCTTCTTGGCCAAAGATTGAATTTCTTGCAAGGTGGTGATTTGTGCAGAAAAGAAACCCCAAATCGTACATCACTATGTGAAAGAACAGATCGGATTTAACTGTTTTTCTTCACTACCACAACAGAAATAAGGAAATAAAGAGTTCAGTCATTTTAGAGTATAATTTGGCTAAAACCACAGCTTCAAAAATTAAAACCCTAAACCATGTTGCATGTTGAAAATGTAAATTATTAATGAACACTGCACTGTATCAGTTTCCTTTTCCAGTTGGCTCACTGGCAGGTTGACAACACTCAAGAGTGACAAAGAGGTGCAGGCATATGTCTTACGTTAAAAAAAAAAAAAAAAAAAAGGAGGAGGAGAAGAAGGGGCTTCATTTTATAAATACTTTAGTGAAAATTACCATTCCATTTGGGACCAATTCAGTCCAGGTGCTAAGGACAGAATAAACAGGCAACACATGAAGGCAGAAAAAGTCAGGTTCTATGGGAATTACATTCTTGGTTACATTTAAAACTAAATTTTGAAATACAAATTAATATAACCATGGTTGCATACATATATTCTCCTTATGGTTTTAAAAATGTTAATCTTTCTTTCTCACATCATAAAATAATGTAAGTCAAAGCCTAGAGCCTGTTGCATCTCTTTTTAATTTCTTTCTGCTGCAATTTTAGGCTAAAATGGTTGTGCCTTAATGCTTTCCTTCTACCCAAGATCCTAATAAGCCTCCTTTTGGGCTTACAGGATCTGCCTTATACTCTGATTAACAGTAATTTTACTTTTGAGGAATAATGTCTCCTAGAACTTGGGTCACGGATTCAGCACAAACATTCTCAACTTTCTTTCCAATGTTAGTTTTAATATCTTTATATTGACAATATACCTGTGCCTTCTTTATTCTAGGCATTATGACCTTAGTACATCAACTATAAAACAAAATTCCACCTGATGCCTTCACCCTGGAAGCATATATGGGACCTGACTTTTTACTTACCAATAGATTTCACACCACGTACACATCAAAATACTAACAGTAGTTTTCTCTGGGTAGTGAGTTTATAGGTAATTTTAAATTTTATTCTGTGTTTGTTAAAGAGCAAAAGATCTTTCCAGAATTCTAAAATGAACAAGTATGACTTTCATAATTAGGAAATAATCTAATTGTAAATTTTTAAGGAAACTATAAATAGAGCTTTAAAATTCATCCAAGTGACAATTGTTGCCCTCCCGAAGTTTACATTCAAAGAATTGTATATAATTACACGGCCACACACGACAGGCACAATTACCATTCCTTGAACGCTAAAGGGCAATCACATGGTGAAAGTGGCTTTAGTTCCCGGAATTATTTTAGTTGACAGTTGCTCCGATGCTGTTTTCTAAGACACTGGAGAAAATTCCAGACAATTGTTTTTAGACATACAAACACTCATTCTTGAAGCGATTATTCGGGTGTCAGTGACATTTTCATCCATTTACAGGTAAAATATCAAACTCAAGAGAGGGAAGACAAGATACTCACATTTTTTAAATATAAAAATATAAACCTGGTTTATTAACAAATGGTAGGGTGGCCATGTCTAGTTTCTCCGCGTCCGTGTCCCTTCCTTTGTGGAAGCACTCCGGCTCTGATTAAGCAGCAATGGTGGGACTGTCGATCACAGTACTAAACCCGCGGCCCATTTCTCCAGATTCCCGCCCCCCTGCTCCCCCGGCATACACTCAGACAGCTGTGGCCACACGGCTTGGCTTGGCCGAAGGGCACCCGTCCCTCTGGCAACAGGGACTGAAGGTCAGTCAACTTCCTTTCCTGGGATTGATCTACAACCTCTGGAAGAAAAGAGCTCTCTTTTTTTCATGGGTTACTCTTCTGGAATGACATAAACCAGGAGTGTCTGGGAAGGACGAGGGGTCACACAGAGGCAGCGGTGATAGGAAAGAATGAGGCCACTACCTAAAAGGAAAAAAAGCGTGGAAGATGCAGAGAATCCCAGTCATGCTGTTGGAGCTCCTGCCTCGACTCTCCTAAATACGGCTCTATCTCTGGACTTCCCACAGAAGCAAATATGAAAGGCAAACACCAACCGAAAAATGTATTAGCAAAATAGATAACTAAGTGTTAATAACCTTAATAATCCAAGTGCTCTGATTTTAAATGATTAAGCAAAAAAATGAATGACTCAGTAGGAAAAAAAGGAAAAGGTCATGAGCAGTAATCAATAAAATGAAATTTATATGTGGCCTCTATATTCTTTATGTTTCCAAATTTTCTACAATGAGAATGTATGACTATAATAATTGAGAAAAAAGCTTAAGGTGAAGGCATTAAAATATAAAATTCATTTTAAGAATGCTGTCCTAGTATCGGTATGCACGATGAAAGGGCGGGTCGGCATGGAGTCAGGGATATCAGAGGGAAGGCCACGGGTCAGTGCATGTCTGGGGATAAAGGCGCGTCTTTGCACAGACATGAGCAGCATCCCACAGGCAGTAAAAACGGGCTGCCGGTGTGGCCGACTGCTATAGGGGGTGAAGGTGAGTCGGTGTCTCCATTGCTTCCCTCCAAAGATGATGGTGTATCCATGAAAAGGACAGAACAGCACTGAGGAGGAGCTGATTTGGAAGCAGGAGAGGGAGCACACTGATTCAGATAAAAATAAAAAGCGTATGAAGCTAGGGCCATAGAATAGAGAAAGACGAGAAAGAATTAGATTTGCCTAATACAAGATTCTTGTTTTATGATGAGGATGTTGAGTCTGCAGCAAGCTCAGTGACGTTCAGGTTACACACCTATGGGCATATTTAGGAGTAAAAATTAGGCCTTCTCCCCACCATTCTCTCTTCACTCACACCACACCTCTCTCCTACTGGATCCACAGCCATGCATTCAAGAAAACTATCCCTGCATTCCATTCTGTTTCAACTTTTCCATGATTGAGACATTTACCTCACATCTAACATATAGTTAATTAGAACCAGTAGTAACTAATCTCTTAACTAATTAATCGTATAGTCACATAAACAATTATTACTGTTGGCCTTGTGTGCAGACACAAAAATTAGTGACATGGACAGTGTGTCTCGTGCATTTGTGCACATACAAATATCAGCGCAAGAAGATCCACTCTGGTGTCTCAGTTAAGAGTAATCATTTTTATGATGCGGCATGGAAAAATTAAGTACTTGAAAAAGTAATTTGTAATGATCCCTTAATATGTTACTAAAATTATTTAACTAGCTACCTCAACAGGCAGCTCTAAATATCTTTCTAAACAGCTTGTGATATATTTTAAGTATTATTAAACACTTGAAACTTCACTTGACATAGCTGTTTAGTAATATGTGCTGTGGTTAACTATTTTAGTATGTTGGATAATAAAACTAAATGTAACAGTTCCAACATTTCTCATGGGAGTGATTTAGGGCAGACATATGTTCTTCATCAGAGTTGCTAGCAGAAATCTTAGAAACCAAGAGGAAAAATAGATTCTATTCTACCAAACAGTGTTGCAAACCACGATGGAAAACAACAATCTTTAAAGCTGTTTTTTTGGTATTGTCTTGTGTTGTTTTGGCAGCCCTGAAACAAGAAATCTGAAACACTGGAAATGAAGGTGTCTTCTTCCTTAATATAAAAGTCTAATACAGGGATGCCACAATAAATGAGAATCCAAAAATTAGGACCAACCGATGAGGCAAAATCCTTTCTGAAATGAACTTTTGCCCTACATCCTGAAGTCTTCCTTTGGCTGAGTGGCTGGATTCTATAGCCAGGGTTTTGTCCACTGTCGCCTACTGTAATCAGCTAAAGTTTTCATTCAAGTGTGGGTAACATGAAGACTGGTGATGGACTTTTAGGATCATTCTTTCAGTTACCATAGCAACATCCTTGTCATCACCAAGGCAGGAGGCATGCTCAAGGTTTAAGGAACAGTCTCTCAAGGGAAAGATATTTGAAATCTTGCAAACTGTGTTTCAGTTGGAATAGTATCATTGGGAGTAGAAATATGCAGAAATATATATTCTGAAATTTGATGACTTACTGAGGGAAAACTGTGAAATGAGGGAAGAAGGCAGAGGTGATAGTAAAGGAAGCATAAGAGGAGAATTTCTTATTAGCTCCTCATCTTTTATAATTCTGTTCGGAAATACTTGATATTAATATTTTACTAAGAAGACTGACTTGCTACAAGGCTGGGGAAAAGTAATTGGCCAAGTGTGAAAAACACTTTGAAAGACATACCTCCTCTAACATAATAAACAAAATGTCAATGCCTTGTGCTAATGGAGATAGAAGCTTTTATAATTAAGTGGCAGCCATTAATATTTTATAAACATATACTATGTTTACCTGAACACTTCGAAAGAGGAAGACTGTTATAAACAAATCACTGCAAATCAGTTTTTTCTGTTGCTTTTAGAGTGTGGCCTTGTTTTACTATGGATAAGAGCACAGGTATGCTTTCCATTAAAAAGTAGATCTGAAAGTACCATGAGCTGTCTTCCGCAACCCAATCTAAAACAAATCCTCAGCTCCTTCCTCATTCACAGCTGATGAAGATACCACCCTCTTTTAGATTTCTACTGGGGAATACAAAAAAAGCCCAGATGAGTATTTTCCATTCATCCATCCATGGATATTTAGGTTGCTTCCACATCTTGGCTATTATGAATAGAGCCGCAATGAACACCAGAGTGCTATTATCTTTTTGAAACAATGGAATATTATTCTGCCTTTAAAAAGAAGAAAATTCTACAATATGTGACATATGGATGAACCCTGAGCACATTACATCACGTGGAATAAGCCAGTCATAGGACACACACTGCACGATTCCATTGACACGAGGTCTCTAAAGTAGGCAAATTCCCAGAATCAGAGAGTGCAATGGTGGTTGCCCAGGGTGGGGAGAAGGGAAACACAGTGTTGCTTGCTAATCCATAGGCATAAAATTTCAGTTATGCAACATGAGTAAGTTCTAGAGCTCTGCTGTACAACATTGCTCCTATGGTTAACAATACCGTATGGCACACTTAAACATTTGTTAAGAGGGTAGACCTCATGTTAAGTGTTCTTACCACAATAAAATAAAATTTAAAAAAAAGAACAGTACTTTCTAAACCAAATCTGTCTTTCCTCAAATCTGTCCCTGTTATATGTGGTTGATCTTAAACAGGCAATGGATGGGTGAAAAGAAATAGAGAAGAAAAAACCTAGGAAACAAAAATACTTTAAAATAAAAATTTTTTAGAAGTTGAAGAAAATTTTAATAAGCATGGTCCACTATAAAGATAACTTATACATTTTATGCAAATCAATGTGAAGTTTTTGATTATTCCAGTTAGAGTAACAGGAATCTCTCTGCCATTATTTTATGCCAAAGTTTCGGGAATTGTAACACATAGCAAAGGAAGCACAGCTCTAGCTAGAAAAATACTATCTTCACAGAACTTGAAGAGCACTTATATACCTTTCCACAAAACTTACTCCTCACATTCCCATAATTTAAAGTCTTAGAACTCAATTAGTACAATTTCTACCACTGCATAAGTCCCAACGTCAGTTCCCATGCTAGGAAGCTCTTCTCATGTGGCGAGTCAGACCTTCCAGCTAGCTTTTATTTTCCAGAGATATCTTCTTTATATTAAATCCAAAACTGCCTCTCAGCATTTTCTATCCAATAGACAGAGTTCTGTGAGAGGTCTACTTCCACTTAGATGGCATCTTTACAGAATCTATTTGAAAGAAAAACCTATGCTACCTAACTAGTAATCTTATGCCAGATTAAAATTTAAACAAATGTAATTTCTTTTTTCTTTTAAAAGAAGTCACTTTGACTATTTTAGCTCATGAGTTTGGTGCTATCACCATTTTACATGTGAGGAACCTGCGAATCAGTGAGGTTAAATGACCTACTCAACAGCACACAGCTACTAAGAGTCAGAGGCAGAACCAGAACCCAGATCCACCTGACTCCAAATCCTGTGCTCAGAGCCTCTGCACACTACTACCATGGTTCCCAGGTTTTGATGCTTACAGAGCTTAGACTTACGTAGACGTGTTCAGTAAATATTGGTAAGCTAAAAATGTTTGTGATGTAAGTCCACCGATGTCAACACACAACAGATCATTATTTTAGTATACACTGTAAAAAAAAATTTCAATATTATAACTGTAAAATTAAAACACTCTGAACATCATTCCACCTCCAAGTATATTATCTTGCCTTAGAATTTCATCTGTCAGGGAAGTCTATAATGATGACTGTAGAAAATTACAAGTTTCTTACCTAATATCCATTCTCACTTCCTTTCTTCTAAGAGAATCCTCACTTTGTTCATGACAAATACAAGCCCAGGTGAACATACACACTCATCAGATTCTCTTGCAGCCAGAGGTGAAACCTA
The DNA here is from genome assembly GCA_004363605.1 of Indri indri. NCBI lineage: Eukaryota > Metazoa > Chordata > Mammalia > Primates > Indriidae > Indri > Indri indri. Next base: position 3,801 of record RJWJ010042717.1, on the reverse strand, counting down.
GTTTTAGCCAAGGGTGCAAGTCTTCTGGGTGGGGCTTTCAAGAAAGCTGTTGTTTTCCTGATAGAAAAGAGCAGGCTGAGCTAGTGTATGCCTTTCACCTTCATCCTTCCTCCCTCCCTGCATAAGCACGAGCAAAGGCCTGGAGGAGAAGTGCCCATTATGACGAAGATGACAAAACCACACCTTCAGGAATTGAGGAAGGAAGTCAGAAAGAGCATAGATTCTGCCTGTCTCTGAACTTCTTGCTGAGAAAAATAAATCCCTATTTGTTACGATAATTTGGTAAATTTTTCATGACATATATCTGGGTATCCTAACGTATTCAATGATACAGTTATTGATCATTCCAAATTATCAACAGGAGGTGAAATAAGAGCTTAATGGACGTAAATTACAGTTCCTATGGTATCATCATGCCGTAGCGCTACAGGTGTGCCAAGCTGCGGCTCCACCTCAGTCCACAGGTGAACTGGGTAGGGCCTAGAGTGTGGCCAGAGCCCCCAGCGCTGGTTGCCTCTGACCACGACAGTCTCCCACTGGGGCTTACCTCAGTATGCTATGCGAATATTCTCGTCATCTACGTGCACAATGTGAAAAAGCTTGGGAAGCACCACCCTATATGACAGCTGCTAGATGCTATTAAAATAATAATGGTGATGGGGGAAGAAATTACCTGTTTACAACACTATATAGACCAAAAATTCGTTAACACACATAACACCATTTTATTCTCAGCAAAATCATAAGGGGTCAATAGGCGGTTTTGTTTAATATCAAGGTTCAAGGATGGTTGGTTTGCCCACTACCACGCGCTGCTAGGAAACGGCAAAGCCAGGACTTTTAAATCAAGTATTTCTACATCCAAACCCTATGCTTTTGTAGATACACCTCCCCATATGATGGCATTGCGAGTTTATACAGCTTTTTAAAAATAGCATTTTGATTTCATTCTCTGAAGAAAAGTCAAACGGTTTTCCTTTGTTTTCTCTTGTGACTGCCATGCAAACACTAACGTGAATGGAAACTGATACCCTCTTTGAACTTAGCAGGACTGAGAAAGCATAACACTAATCAACATATTCAGGCTGGACCAATTTTCTTTTTCCAGCTTCCTGCCCCCAACATTCAGAGAGTCAACCCTCATTATTTTATGTGAGTAGAAAAGAGTTTTTGCCCACCACTCTAGAAATCTCCCTAAAAGTACCTATTAAAGAGAGCAGATTAAAAAGAAAATGGTATGTTGCCATTGACCATGCTTAAGGTTTTGTTTTGTTTGGCTTTGTTTTACCAATCACAGTTTCTTATTATTCTTTCCATACAAGGGAAGAATATAGGGAAATGAAAGAAATTGTCAAGAGCAAATTGCACATTTAACAGATAAAAAAGAATATGAATTTTAAGCACATGACAATCATTGTCAAGAGATATTATTGAAATAAAGTGTAACACTGCAAGGCATATTCACTGTTAAAGCCAGGCTAACTTAGTTCCAGCATAGGCTGAGTAAATTTGGAAGGCAATTCAATTCTTCCAATGCATACTGGAATATCCCTTTGTATTCTAGAAGATTGAGGCACCACTGCCCCAATACTATGCTATTACTTTTTATCCTGAGATATAAGGTAAATATTCATCTCAGCAGCTAACTATAAACATAAACCCTTCTTTTCAGGACATGTGACTTCTCAACATACTTCATAAGGGGTATGTCTATACTGGCCAAGTAAAAGTCTTTCTTCAGAAATAAAGACCTTTTGGTGTCCCCAAAAGTTGATACATGTGTGTGTGTGTGTGTGTGTGTGTGTGTGCACGTGCTTATGTTCTAGTGGTAAGTTTACTTATGTCAAATTTAAGCAACACATCTTCTCTACCCTGTTTAAACTGTATATCCAAAGTTAATCTAGGCAGGAATGTATACTTGGTATTATAAATTAAGATGTCTCTAAAATTTAAAAATTCATCAAAATTTCCACAAATTCTTATTTTTAATCTTCAATTATTGAGCTTACAAAGTTTCCTAATATAAACAAACATGAATGCACAGAATTATTTTAAAAGCAAGAAAATGCAATATCCTGAGCAGAGAGAAACCAATAAAAAATGAAACGCTGTGTCAATGAACACCTAGAGTGAATATTAAATGAAAACTGTTACAGCATGACTTCAATTCCAAAAATAACATAGCAACATACAAGTGTTTCAAAAGAGCTATCCAAATAACCTCAGTCAAAACACCATTCTTGTTAACTGTGAAATTATGTATCTGAAGAATAATTTCTACTTAAATTCTCCTACCATTCAAATTTACTGTATTAACCATTTTAAACCTTTCTAAGTCAATATTTATTTGTAGCCAAACACACACATAATCACATACAGTGCCGTACTTCATGAAATGGGAACAAATTCCATGAGTTTTTCTTAAGTAGGTTTTAAGTTGGCAAACAGGTTCTATACTAAGCAAGGAACTGTTTCATTTCTGTGGAAACTTCACTCAGTTTCCTTCTTTTCAGGGTTCATTTTCCATAACCAACCGTAGCAAAGGTCAGTGGCATACAAGGTCAGCAGCGTGCACACATGAAGTACACGTGCTTGGGACACTGACGTTCACGGCTACACAGTCTGCCTCTGAGAAACCCACATTCTGCCCCAGTGAGGCCCAACGGTTGAGCCTTCCTGAGTGGAGAGGTCTACACAGATCACAACGCATCTGAACACACACACACACACATTCATCAATGACTGGAAATGTGGTATGTTTTTAAAGCACTCATGTTTTACACGTAAGTTTTAATAACTTCTCACTGTCATGTAGACACAGGCTCAATTCATACTAATGGAAATCAACTTGACATAAAATACAAATAATATTGAATTTGATACAAAATAACACAAATAGATGCCTCCATGAGTTATACTGCAGTTCTTATTGGAAGTGAAAATAGTTAGATTTTATGAAATTTAAATTATATATTTTCCCCAAATTAGCAGAGCCTACTTTACCGGGATGTTTGGGTATTATTTTGGATAGTACCAGTTAATTTAAATTCAAAATGAAATATGAGAAGTCAAAATAAGAGACCACTCCTGAAAAATGGCGATTTCCAATCCTATAACATTGTATAACATATTAAAGAAATGGTTTTTTAAGTTTGAAAAGACAATCTCAAAAAGAAGGTATCAATAGAAACCCTTTGACTAGGATGCGCTACATTTTATTTTGCCTTACAGATAACATTATGCTCTGTGAGTATTTTGCTATTTTAACAAGGTCTTGGCTCTAAAGAATACGAATTCTGACAAGCAGTTAGAAAGAAGGCCATCTCACTACCACGCCTGGAAAAGAAACATACTGCACTGAAACCCTCCGGTCCTATCGGCTGGCTAGCACTCATCAGGCCTCGTGAAATTCCAAACAACTCCAACGGAGATGGTTACATCCTCTTCCTGAAATGGCCTTTATTTCTAAGCCTGTTTTCTCTATCAGGGTGTTTGCGTCCTATATCTTTGTTAAACACTCACCTGTGATTTTTTGCAGCAAAGGTGACAACTCAGACTCCTCGCAAAAGACCTGAGCCAATGCTTTCTTCACTTTTTCTTCAGCGTCACCCAGGTCTTTGTCCGCTGTGAACTCTCCGGTGACAGAATAAATATATATGAGGAGGATGAGCAGCTCCTCAGGGCTGTAGTCGTCATCAGTCCTCTGATTTGAGGGCTTGATCATGGGCAACAGCTGATTTAATACAACAGACATCGCCGACTCCCCAATGCTCTGAAATAAAAAAACGATAATATGAAAAT
>RJWJ010042716.1:0-12919 GCA_004363605.1 Indri indri | reverse complement strand
ACGATACCCCTTCTGACGTGTGAGGACATGGCCAGAGTCAGCAGTGTGCAACCCGGAAGAGGGCCTCACCAAATCGACCGTGCTGGCACCCTGATGGTGTTTCCTCAGCCTCCAGAAGGTGAGAAAGAAATGTCCATTGTTTATATGCCACCCAGTCTATGGCGGTTTGTGATAGCAGCCCCAATAGACAGAAACCCTTGGTATTCTTAGAGTTGTCCTGAAGGTAGCTATTGAAAGTCACTGGGATCCTAGGGGGAGATACTGGGTGGATCGCCAGGGGAGGATGTGGAGGAGAAAGAGGGAGGAGAATTGGAAGTGAGGGGGCCCTGGGAATCCTGCCCTGCTGTGGGAGGGCGTGGACCCTGAGACCTTTTCCCCCAGATAGTGTGCCTTCTAGGCCAGTTCTCTGAGGGTCTGTATCCCCTGAGGAGTGGTACCCTGGTGACTACGATGGTTATCTCCAGCCTGGGCCAGGGAGAAGGCCCAGGATCAGGAGAGCCAGGCCCGGCCTCCCGGCCTGTGAATGAGGCGAGGTGGGGTGTGCAGCTGCACGGGAGTTTTCTAGCAACGCACAGAGCCTCACTTTCAGGCTTCTCTGAAAGAGGATCCTCCCACCCCCATCTTGTCTTGACTCGGGAAGGCATGTTTTCTGGCCAGGCAGCTGCCCTGGGCAGTGGGAATGTTGTCAGCCCCTTCTCTACGCACGAAGCCTGCTGTGGGCCTCTCCCTGTGGCTTTCCAGTCCACCTCTGGGGGAGGCTCATCCCCACCGTCATCCACCAGCACTGAAGCTATCCTTCCACAGCAGAGCCCGACCGAGCAGAAAACACTTTTCCCTGGGGCTAGAGGACAGGAGCAAAGAGCAGATGGAGGTGAATGCTGGATCCCAGGGCCCAGAAGCCACGTAGCAACCTGCCACCTGCCTGCCCCACCCTGGGGAGGGGGTGGCAGCTGGATCCTTCCCAGTGATCTGCTTTCTGTCCGTAGCATCAGTCCAGCCCAGAAGTAGGGCTTGGGCCATGCAGTTCAGTAGACCTCATGTTTCTTGGTAGGCTGTAGCCGGTCACTGTCCTTTTTTTTCCCTCCTTCCAGTGTTCCTTCCCTCCCTTCCTGCCATCTAGAAAATGTTGATTGCCTACTCTGGTACCAGCCAGGTACTGTGCTGGGCAAGGAGCTTACAATCCCACAGAGGAGCTGAGTAATCAGATAGCAAGTTCCAGCACAGTTCGCTGAGGGCTGTGATGGTTCTTACAGGGCACCGTGGGAGCGCAGAATGGGCAAGGGGCCATTGCTGACGGGTGTGCGGGGAAGGGGAGGGTTCTGGCAGGTGGAGCTGTCTAGAAGGTTGAGTGGGAGATACCAGCCGGAGAAGGGAGGAGGAGGATTCTGGGAAGAGGGAGCAGAAGGAAGTCTAGATGTGCACAGAAAGCTCAGAATGATCACTTCTTCGCGGAGTTTGGTTTTCTCTCCTACAAAATGAGGATAATAGTACCCAAGTCATAACTGGCACCCAAAAAATCCATCGTTCCTTCCACTGTATGATCCTGCTAGAAAGATTTAAATATGCAGAAATAACAGCAATGAGAAGCAGGATGTGAGAAGTGCTAGAAACCAATGGAAATATAATGGCAAGGGCAGAAAAGGAGCTTTTTGAAGAGAGCCTGGGAGGGTGGGACATATTAATTGAAATTAATATTTAGGATTAGGAAGAGTCGCGACAAGGTGCAATTTAAGTAGGTCCTTGAAGGATGGGAAGGACTCTGACAGAGAAGACAAAAGGGCAGCCTATGACGTAGGTGCATCATGAGCAAAGGCGTAGAGCTGGCAAGGCATGGGGTGGGGTGTGGGTGGCATTTGTGAGGGGCAGAGGAGCTCTTATGAGGCTAGAAAGATGGCCTGAGACCACCTTCAGTGCCTAACTAGCCTGGCATTTGGCTTGCATTCGGGTTTTGTTTGATCTGCACAGTATTAAAAAAAATTCAGTCAACATTTTAAAATCAGATTTTGCATAAATCCACATTCCTGGCTTTTTTTTTTTCTTTTTTTAAACAAATCAGATGATCTGGCGACACTAGCCTTGAATTAATCCCCACATGGCCACACCTGGCCAGAAGTTAGACGGGGATCTTCAGGTGATCGCTGCCATCCCACGGCCAATTAGCTTGCCTGAAATCTCACCATAAAGTCACTCTAGAGTTAATACAGTATGCTCAGAAAGCTCCAAATAAAATGATAATGTGTTACGGGGGAGGAGAAAGGAAATTCTAAACTATTCTCATTATAATCCCTTTATCGGATTAGGGGATGAACTTTACTGCTCCTTGGGACATTTTTTTTTTTCTTTTTTGAAACAGAGTCTCTGTTGCCCAGGCTAGAGTGCTGTGGCATCATCATAGCTCACAGCAACCTCAAACTCCCGGGCTCAAGCGATCCTCCTGCCTCAGCCTCTGGAGAAAGTGGAACTATAGGTGTATGCCACCATGCCCAGTTAACTTTTCCTATTTTTAGTTGCCCAGCTAATTTTTTTTTCTATTTTTTTTCTATTTTTTAGTAGAGACGGGGTCTCCCTCTTGCTCAGGCTGGTCTTGAATTCCTGACCTCAAGGAATCCTCCCACCTGGGCCTCCCAGACTGCTGGGATTACAGGTGTGAGCCACCTCACCTGGCCAGGACAATTGTAATTGTGCATTGAGAAGCAGTTAGGTGGGGCAGATGGGAAGCTTGGTGCATGATGGCTGGGAGGGAAGCTGGCGGGTGGGAAGGGCGGGGTAGGGCGCCTGGAGAGATGGAAAGGATGGGGGGCAGAACTTTCGCTCACTGCTCTCAGCTATGGTATCTGGCATCTTTGCCAGGGAAGGACACCAAAACGCCCACCCTTGGCAAATATTTGCTGCACTGTAAGATGTTTACTACCTTACTTTATTAATCTCTTAAGTTTAAAAAACTGGACTCTGGGTGGGGCACGGTGGCTTATGCGTGGAATCCTGGAACTTTGAGAGGCCAAAGCGGGAGAATCGCTTGAGCCCAGGAGTTCTGACCAGCCTTGGCAAGACCCCATCTCTACAAAAAAATAGAAAAATTAGCCAGGCATGGTGGTACACACCTGTAGTCCCAGCTGCTAGGCAGGCTGAGGCAGGAGGATCGCTTGAGCCCAGGAGTCGCAGTGAGCTATGATGACGCCACTGCACTCCAGTCCAGGCAACAGAGTGAGACCCTGTCTCAAAAAGAAAAGAAAAGAAAATTGGACTTTTGAAGGACAAGATGAAATTTGTGTGTGTGTGTGTGTGTGTGTGTGTGTGTGTGTGTTTTAATTGGTAAAAAAACTAAAAGGAAAGAGAATTTTTTTGGAATAATTTTGGGATGTGTGTGTTGCGGGGAGTGGCCTTTACAATTTGAAAGGCTGAATGAATCCTGTTGGGAAATTTTTTATTAAAAAATTATTATATGTATCATACCAGTTAGTAGCAAACATTTAAAATAATGTAGAAGCAGATATGGGAGAAAACTGCGAACTCTCAAGAATTGGTGGTTGGGGTCTGTGGACCAGGGCGGAACGTATCATTCTAGTTAATAAAAATGGGATTTTACATGCCGTCCTGCCATGTTTTTCTCCTAATACTCGATCTTGAAGGTGTTACAGGTCATCGTATTACGTCTCAGCCTGTGTAAAGAGTCTGCGGGGGGAAACGTTACCGGATAGAAACAGGTGGTCTTGAACCCCGCGGCACTCCTGCAAGTCTCAGTTCCTCCTCTATAAAATGGGGATAATAATTCCTTCCCTCGAGTGTTGAATGAGGGAGAAATAAAATGTGCATGTGCGGTGCAGCGTTTTGGGTATTGGGCGATCAGAGCCCATTGCACCGTGGAGAGGAAACACCCCCTGCTCCCATTCCATTCTTAGGATTCCTCTTTCTCCACCCTTCACCCTGTTGGGGGAGGGTTCAGAGGGAGAGTGAATCTGGGATGAATTATAACTTTCACGGTGGAGTTCAAAATCCTCCTTTCGGTGCTGAGTAACATTAAGATCTCGAGCAGTTCATTCACAGCTGCATTCAGGTTTTGTTTAGGACATTTTCCCTGGAATCACTTTTATTTGTTCAGCTGCAGGAAAATTCCTGAAGCCAGGTATATGGTGTTCTCTGATAGGAAGGCTTTGACTGGTGCTAGCTCTTGGGGAGAAGAGGGCGCCCTCCTCCCAGTGGGGAAAGTCAGCCCCTCTTAGTACAACGGGGAGAGGGGGACTTATGCTTTTTGTAAATGGCACCCCTTCCCGCGCCAGCCCGCATTTTCCTTTATCACTACCCCCCTTCCCTCCTTAGAGTACAATATTTCCTTTCCTTCTCATAACACATCCTCTTTAACAGAGCACTTGCACTCCCATTATCTCACTGAACACTCTGGCAAGCCTATAGATTTAGATCAGTATTACCAAGTAGCAAATGAAGCAGCCCAGAGAAGTTGTGATGTGCCTTAAACCCGCACAGCAAAAATCGGACAAATCTGGTTTAGCATCCGGATTTCCTGGCTTGCAAGCCAGGCTGCTCATGCTGTGTCATACTGCCTCCTTCAGTGTTGGCAGGAAGCTCCTGGAAGGGAGGGCAGGGTTGGGTGAGGTCGGGGGGTGGTTACCGGCCCTGATGCTGGCCAGCGGGGAAACTCTTTCTGGAATGCATGAAATTACTGGGTTCAGTGTTCTGGTGGGAGCAAGTGAAGGGGTTAGGGTTTGGAGGTCACCCGAGGTCAGGGGACAGACGAAAGCTGGCGAGGTTGAGAAGGCCCAGTGCAGAGCTAGGACACCAAAGGGGAGGATCCTGGGTTGGATCAGTCCAGGGTCAGTCCTCGTCATCACTGGAGGGCTCGTGGGCTTTTTCGGCATTTGGTCTCATTTGGGATGTTTGGCCCTTTTCTTGCCCCAGTCAGTGGTACATCATAAAATCTTCTGGTACCCCAAAGAGGATTCCTTTCCTAATTCAGGTCACATCTCCCTGGCCCTACATTTCCATGTCCAGCAAATCAAAACTTATCAGTTCCGATGCCCGTTCTCGCAGAACAGCTGAGAGAGCTATTCACATCAACGCCTTTGCTCAAATGGGTATCTGGCCTTTAATATCAGTTGCCTTAGAGACCAGCCCTTGCCAATGGAAATAGAATTGGAGTCACATTTTAAGTTTTCTAGTAGCAAATTAAATAAACTAAAAAGAAAATGGCGAAATTAATTTTAATATATATTTTTCACCCAATATATCCAAAATATCGTTTCAATTGATACCAAAAAATAAATAAAAAGAGAAATTTTACATTCATTTTTTTCATACTAAGTCTTTGAAATCCAGGTGTATTTTACACTTACAACACACCTTAATTCAGACTAGCCACATTTCAAGTGCTCAGTAGCCACATGTAGTTAGTGGCCACAGTATTGGGCAGTGCAGTTATGAGCCTTCACTGTTAAACCGGGAAGACTTATTTTGGGATGAGTGGCAGAGTGCTTGGGGTGCCTTTGTAACCAGGGTGTCCTTGGGTGGGGTGGCTGGTCAGATGGCCTCAGCAACAGCACATCATGGCTGCCTGCCCTGTCCTCACCTCTGCGCTTGTTGGATGGATGACATGACGTTGAAAACATTCCCCCTCCCCGTTATGCCAACTATGTGTGTCCTCCCTCGCTATTTGTGTCCTCCTTTGTGACCTACAATCTCCCCCTCTTAACTTTTTTTATTTTCATATGCTCCAATGCTAGATTAAACTTTACCCTTCCATTCCTCTGACCCTGCCTTGGGACTGCTGGATCCATTTTATATCGATGCCCTTTGACCTCAGCCATTCCTTGGCATCCGTCCTGTTTGTCTCATCCAGTCTCTCACTGACTATTACAAACCTCATATGTGCTTCTCAAGTTCCCAAATCCATTCACACCTTTCTCACTCCCAGCTGTTGGCCTCTTCCTGAGAAGGTAGAGGCCACGCGGCTTAGTCTCCCTCATCCCCACCTCACTGTTTCTCTCCACCTTTGCCCTCCTCTCCTTTGCCAAAACCAAGCCTTAAAAGCCTTCCCTTCTGGCCTCCAGATACTCTCTTAACCAAACTGGCCCTTTGGGTAAAAGCCAAGGACTCTAAAGCCAGAGCTTTTGGCTTCAAATCTTAGCTCCTCCAGCTGCTAACTTGGGTAAGTTATTTAACCCCTGCCTTAGTCCATCTGGGCTGCTGAACAAACTAACATTGACCAGGTGGCTTCTAAATAAAAGGGAGTTATTTTTCACAGTTGAAGTCTGGAAGGCCTAGATGAAAGCACTGGCGGATTTGGTGTCTGGTGAGGGTTCACTTTCTGGTTCATAGACAGTCGTCATCTTGCTGTGTCCTCACATGGCAGAAGGGGTGACGAGCTCTCTGGGGCCTCTTTTGTAAGGACACCATCCCCATTCATGGGAGCTCTCTCCTTTCTCCACGAAAGGCCCCACCTCCTAATACCATCTCATTGGGGGTTAGGATTTCAACATTAGGATTTGGGGAGGACACAAACATTCAGTCTGCGGCAGCCTCTCCATGCCTAGTTTCCTCATCGTAAAATAGGAAATGAAGTAATAAAAACACCTAGCCTCTATGGTTGTCATGACTCTTAAATTCAATGTTTGTTGCATCTTTCAGCACAGTGCCCAGAGAAAATGTCAGCTCTTGGGCAACCTCCTCTTTTTTTGACCTTGGTCCATCCTTCTCCTTGGCTTCTTCCCCTTGGCCTGTAAACACACTCATCTTCCTCAAAGCCCACCTTGTCCCTCCCTTGAGCTGAGCTGCTGCCCCTGTCTCTCCTGAATTTCACTGGAAAACAGCCAAAGAGTAGCCTACCCGCTGCTTCTGCCGTCTTGCCAACCCTTGGCGTCTGCCCCCGACTCTGTTGAAACTGAGCTCGGGCCTCGTCATCTGCAGATTCTGCAGCACCTGACGCCATAGAACAGTTTTCTCAACAGACTTACCCCTCTGGGTTTCCGGGCCGCACAGCACCCTGGTTCTTCTTCCTTGTCCGCTCTTCACATGTGACTTTCTCCAGGGTGTCCCCAGACTCCTCCTCTGCTCTCTCTTACTCCTCACCCCCCTCCCCCCACAGCCATCACACCGATATGGATGCCTCTGGAATCTACATCTCTGACCTTCAGGTTTCTCCCTGTCCCAGGCCCATTTTGTAACTGTCTGCTGGGCCACTCCCTCTGAGTGAAGCCCTCTCTGCGGGTGCACCCCTCGTCGGGCACTCCCAGCATGCCCAAGGCTGAACTGTCCGTCCTCCTCCCAAATCTTTTGTCCCTTCTGATTTTCCTAACTCAGTTGTCATCCCAACCTCTCTCTAGTTACCCAGGTTTGAACCCTGGAGTTACTACACCTCCCTCTCCCTCCTCACCCTGATCTAAAGTGAGTGCTCGGTAACTGAAGGCTGGATGATCAGTGGGTCCCATCGGGTGCTGAGCGCTGCTGTTTTCTTCCTTGATTTCTCTCTGGTTGATCACCCTTCAGTCCCCACTGCAGGCACTCTGATGAGCGCTTTGTATATCCTCATCTCGTCTGCACAACCCTATAAAGGAGGTTTTGTTATTTTTTTTTTTCTTTCTGTTTTAGATATGTAGACGCTGGAACTGGGAGAGGTTGGGGAACTTGCTAAACACACACTGGTAAGTGGCAGAGCTGAGATTCAAATCCCAACCTGCCAGACTTCAGAGCCCACACCCTTAATCTTTATGCTGTCCTGCCTCTGGCGGCTCTAGTCCCAGGATGCTCTTTTTAGAATTAAATAAGCATTGAATATTGAATACCATGTATGTACACGAGCGCATCCTTCTGTGCCTGTACTGTGTGTGTGTGTCAGTGGTCTACTTCCCCGGCTGTTATCCAGGCTCATCACTGGTCTATTTCAGAGTCTGTGCCTGGTCCCTTGGTGTTAGCACTTAAAAGTCTTGACTGAGCCCGGGTCCCTGCTGTGACCTGCAAGAGGAATGTGCAGACGTCTTTGGATGGGGCATGTGTTTCCCTTTCCCTTGGTCTCAGTCTCCCCCTCTGTAAAAATGCAGGAAATGGACCAGTTACTTGCAAGAGCCCATCCAGTCCTCGTGCTCCATGAGTCTATTTCATGGTTCTGCTTACACAGGACCTACCATGTGCTCAGCACATGATAGATGCTGTTGGACAACGCAGAGAGAGCACAAAAGGCATGGCCCCAGCTGTCATGGAGCCAAAACTCATTCAGGAAGTCAAAGCCAACACTCATGAAACTGCCAGCCACATAAGACATTATGTAATTATGCCTGTGATTTCAGATTATGTACATTTGTGATGGTTCAATAAAGAAGAAAAGCGGCTGTTCTCTTAAAAGAAAAACATAAGTAAAAGGAGTATTTAGGCAAAAGCATTAAGTCTGGCCAGACTTCTTGCCAGACTTGCTACTCTCTCTTCCCTCTCAAAATTGGTTGTCCATTCTATAAATATTTATTGTGTCTACTAACAAGCCAGTGTCTGGGGACACGCTCCCCTCATTGCAGTCAGAGTTGTATCCAAACCCCAGCTTCCATCTTGCTCCTCCCTGCTTAAGAACCTCTATGGTTTCCTACTCCGGAGAATCAAACGAGCTGACTTCCAGGCCCTGCCTTCCCATCCTCTTCCCCCACCCTGCAGTCTGGGCCGGGTTTGCTGGGCATCCCTCAAGCCCACCATACGTGTTTTTATCTCCTCGTGAACTTTTACTCATCCTACAACTGCTCAGCTCAAATACCACATCTGTTTCTGATCCTCTGAAACGCCTCAGCCACACCTCTCTAGCGCCGTGTCCTTGTTTAGGTATCTGCCTCCCATTTTGGATTGTGAATTCCTCAAAAGAAAGAACCCCATCTTAATTTATCCTCGAATCCACACAACCTAGCCCAGTGCCCAAAAAATAATTTCTAATGAACGGATGATTGCACACAGGCTGTTGAAGCTGATCTTTGAACAGAAAATGCTCCCTTTTCTTTCCTCAAGTTGCTGAGCTATTTGACTTCATGCCTCGTGGCCTGTGGAGGTGACATCGCTGTCTCTGTCTCTGAACAGTAGTGGGGAGACCAGCCACAGGAGCCTCACTTTGGCCCTGGAGGGGGACCGTAAGGAGCGGCAGCAGCCGAAACCACACACACCGACGGCTGTGGTGAAGGAGGCGTTTGTGTCGGGCTTGGCAGGCGGAGGTCTTTGTGCTCCAGAGCACAAGCGGGGAAGTGTGTCGGGCAGGCTCCAGGCTGCACACACATGCCGAGGGGCTGGGCCCAAAACGCCTTCTGACCTGGGAAGAAAAGGAGGCATTGTGTGCAGTGGCGGCTCTCCAAGGGAAATATTCCAGTTGTTCTATTTTGAACTGCTCCCTCTTTTAAAGAAGAAAGGTCCAGAAGTGAACATCTTTGTCACATTCCAATGCATCCCGCCCACCAATTATTAAATCAGTTCCTGCCTTCAAAATACGAATTAATCTATTATTTAAGTAATTCATTAATTCAACTACTATATCTTTATGGAGCACCACTATGGTCAACATCACACTAGGCACCAGGGAGGCGGAAGTGAAGAAGACGCAGTCCTTGTCACTCGAGGGTCTATTCCTGATTTTCAAGTGTCCGAATCCTCGGGGAACCTGCCCCGACTCCTTCTCTCCTCCCCAGCATTCCTGCCTCGCGGCCTCTGTCTGCCTCCGCCCACTGTGTCTCCGCGCCCCTGGCCCTGTGGTGTGCCACCCCGCAGCGTCATCTGTTACCAGCCTGCCGCCTTCCCCAGACTCAGGCAGGTGTGGACAGAACCATGCCTCAGTCTAGGCTGTTCAAAGCCTAGGCAGGAACACCTGAATTCAACCCTCGCTCTGCCTTTTACTGTCTTTGTGACTTTGATCAAGTTACCAAACCTCTCTGAGCTTTCGCTTCCCAATCTGTCAAACAGAAAAAATAATACCTAGTACATAGAGTCTTTGGGAAGAGTAAACGACAGTCGTGTAATACTTGGCACAGTGTCTAATATACCATACAACACCCAATAAATAATAATAAAATGACTAACAATTGTTGAGCACTTACTAGTTTCTACCTTCCCTCAAAAACAATGGCAACCGTAGCTTCTGGTTGAGTGTTTTCTACATTCCAAGGACTGTGTTAAGTACAGGCACGTAGCCATCTGCACAGCCTTATAAAGTGGAGAGGTTATTTTATACTTTTTTATAGCTGAGGAGGCTGGCTCAAAGGGGTAGAATGACTTGCCCAAGATCACATAGCTTGCAAGCCCTGGATCTAGGAAGTTTGCCTAAGTCTGTTGAGCTCGTCCCATCCCTTTCCATCCAGACAAACACCCTGATCACACGCCTTGCTACTTGGTGCTGGGACCAGCATCACCTGAGAGCTCGTTGGAAATGCAGATTCTCAGGCCCTCACTCCAGACCTACTAAATCAGCATCTGCATATTAAGATCTTTAGGCGATATATATGCAGTTTGAGAAGAACTGCACTATGGTTTTGTTTTTAAAAGTAGACTAGAACAGTACTTCTCAAATTACAGTGTGCATAAAAATCACCTGGAGGGCTAGTTAAAACTCACATTCTTACCTCAGAGATTCTGATTTTGTGCTGATTCCGAGCCTATCCCGTGCTTTCATTTCCTGGGTTCCTCAGAGTAGGTACAGCGGATGTGAGTGGGACCCACGCAAACTTCTGGCTTAAATCTTGGCCCAAGGTAGCTCATGGTTTATGTCTGCCAGAACCATTAGCGTAAAGCTGGGCTGGACTTGGGTTCTCACCGGGTCACTGGCAGCAGCATCCCTGTGGTTTGGGGGAACTGCCCCACTGGTGAGGAGATACGTCACTCTCCAAGTTAACAAGGCAGGAGCTGCAGAGGCCTCCCCCTGCTCTGCCTGGTGAATGGCAGAGAAATGAAATTAATTTGTAACCTAAAACCCTGTATCTGGCCTGAAAATATGTCTTTCTAATGGAAAATTTGACAGAGCGTTAGACCTGCAAAGAGCATTTTATATAAAATTGATATCTGACACACAACTGCTGCTATCTGGTTAAATAGCAATTAAACACCTCAAGACTCCTTGGAGCTTTCAAAGATTATTGTGTTTTATTGATTAAATAATTTTAAGTTGATTAGAAAGTCATTGCATTTTTTAGGCTATTCCTTCACAAACCAATTTATCTTAGTTATAGACCTATTGCACCCCCAAACATGTTGTTTGTATTTTAATAATCATCTGATATTTAATGAGCATGGCTGATGATGGAATTTAATGCTAGACTCATTCCTCTGCTAAATCCTTTCATCTGATTTCTTCTCTATTTAGACTTCACTGGCAACTTGCGTCATAGATGGTTACAGAAATAGGACCCAAAACGCACAGGACACTGTGGTTGAGAGCTTGGTCTCTGGAGTCAGACGAAACTCAATTTGAATTCCAACCCTGCCTCTTACTAGATCTGTGCCCCTGAATCTGTCATCTGTGAAAAGGATATAATAGCATCTGCTTTATATGGTCATCATGAAATTAAATAAGTTAGTATTTGTACAATATAAGACAGTGTCTAGGTAATAATAATTATTATTATATAAGTAGTCTGCAGTAATAGTAGTAATAGTGGTATTATTAAGCCTCAGTTTTCTAATCTGTAAAATGAATGTACGGGGAATAAAACTATTAACATGTGATTTATTCAAAACTTCTTGTGGAGCCTTCCAAGTAATTTCCTTCTAAGGAAATTTCTGGCATAGCTTGCTTGGCTATTGCCCGATGTGGACTGGGGCTATCCTGGACGAATGGAGCCGATATTGGGATTCCCAGTGAAGAGGACAGAGAGATTGGCAGAGTATGGGGGAGTAGATGCCAGAGGTGAGGGAGTGAAGAGCCAGCTGGGAGAGTTTGCAAAAGGGATGTCAGGGAACGGAGCACCCTGCTGCTGGAGCAATTGCTTTGCTGGAAATAGACACTGAGAAAAGCAGAGACAGGAAAGAAAAAAATTTTTTTTCCGTTCTAGGTTGTCCTAAGAAGAGACAAATTTTAAGACTTTTGCTTCGGCCAGGCACATGATGGCTTACTGGCTCACGCCTGTAATCCTAGCACTCTGGGAGGCCAAGGCAGAAGGATAGCTTGAGCCCAGGAATTCGAGACCAGCCTGAGCAACAGCGAGACCCAGACCCTGTCTCTACTAAAAATAGAAAAAATAAGCCAGGTGTCATGGCATGCACCTGTAGTCCCAGCTATTCAGGAGGCTGAGGCAGGAGGATCACTTGAGCCCAGGAGTTTAAGGTTGCAGTGAGCTATGATGATGCCACTGCACTCTAGCTAGGGCGACAGAGCAAGACACTGTCTCCAAAGGAAAAAAAAAAAAAAACTTTTGCTTTGTGCTAAGATGTACTTCCCCTCCAGTGTTTTCCCTAGAGACTGCAGCAAAGGTTTGGATTGCTTCCAATTAACTTTTTCCACTTAACTGCTGTTTCTCTGAGCACTGAACTCGCAGT
Organism: Indri indri; assembly: GCA_004363605.1. Lineage (NCBI taxonomy): Eukaryota > Metazoa > Chordata > Mammalia > Primates > Indriidae > Indri > Indri indri. Next base: position 424 of record RJWJ010042716.1, on the reverse strand, counting down.
GGGCCATGAGGCAGCATCTTTGCCTGGCTACAGAGGAGTTGAAACAGCATGAATCTAGGGCTGGATGCAGCACTGAGGCAATGCTTAATTGACGTTGGCAACTATTTTTATTGTTATGCATTGTACTTTCCCTCTAGCCAGAGGCTGCAAGCAAAGGTCACCAATAGGAGTATGAGCAGTTCTCTGGCACACTTTACCCCAATAAAAACTCCATTATTCCGTGTTTAAACCGGAGACACCCGCTACATTGTTTTTAAAGAAACCATCAATTCTGTGTCCTCCAGCAACACGCCTTGGACCAGTGCCACCAGTGTGAGGTTTATAAAGGAAAGCACTGAGTTAGGAGTCTAGAAAGCAGACTGTGACCTTGGCCCTGCTATATGATATGGACAAGCCGTTGAACCTTAGTTTCCCTCTTTGTAAA
>RJWJ010042715.1:0-12888 GCA_004363605.1 Indri indri | reverse complement strand
CATGGCGGGTACACAATAGTACAATAGTTAGTGATCCAAAGCAGTTGTAACATCTAGTTAAGTACACATTGCCAGTTTCTTGATTAGAACGTAATCCCATTTCATGGGATTGTTCTTCATGGCTCTTGGTCCCACATTCTGGAGTCTTGTTTCTGCCCTCTGATTTATCCTTTCTTTTCTACAGAAATTGGCCACCTTTTGCAATTAAGTATCCTTTTCCACTGGTTTCTTCCAAATAAAAGTTAGGGAGTTCAAGAGCATCTCTTTTTTATTTTTTATATTTTCTACTCTCTTCAGTTCAAACTGATACAATTAATTTGAAATCCTTATAGTTTTTCTGTGTATCAATTTGTAACTTATATATCCATTCCAGTAGACAATTACCTCTGAGGACAAGCCATCTGTATCTTGGACTCTCTATAGGATGTTCTTGTTTAGCAGAGAAAGTGGGTACAGTATAGTGTTAGCATACTTAGAAGTCCTTTACCCATTTAACGGCTTTATGAAATTTATTTGAGTTTATTATGGTTTACAATCCTTCCCATGGTTTAACCTTTACACCAAGACGTTTTTCTGACACTGACATGGATTTGATTTTTGCCTTGAGTCCCTTCTTTCTTTGAGAATTTTGTCTTAGAAAGACAGAAAGTGGGGAATCTATTTTCTAACACAGTCCTACATGCTTTGTTTCCTCTAAATTTTCCTTGCAAATTGAACAAGTTCTTTATATCCATATCTTATCATACACAGCTTAAAGAATTATTTGGCACTTTCCACATTCTAAATGCACCTCCTTAACCAATTCTACTGGTTCATTAGATATATTTTATCTTTTCCACAACATTGGGGAGGCTCGACAAACTTTCTGCCCCTTCTTAATAGAAATTACTTCATATTTCAGTTTCCATAAATAATTTTCTCCCTATCTTTGCAGACTTCACCAATAGTTGCATCCATTTTTTTTACCACTTTCACTAGCAGATTGCTCAAGACTCTTCAAGCTTCAGTCTGGCACCCAGACCAAAGCCAATCACAAATTCGTTAAGTTTTTATTACAGAAGAACACTTTGTTAAATGGTAACTAGAATTTCTGTTCTAGTTACCACTGCTTCATAACAAACTGCCCCCAAACTTAGTGGCTTAGTATAAGATTTGTATTCCTATATAACAAAGTTATAAAATAAAGTTGTCCCTGGGTCAGGAATTCAGATCAAGCATAGCAGAGACTTATCTCCATTACACAATTTCAGTGCCCTCATTTAGGAAGAAACACACCCTGGAGATGATTCACCTTTCTGGCACCTGGGTTCGATGCAGGACATAGAGCCTACTCTAGGATTTTCAAGCAGAAGTGCTAGACTATAAGGGAATCAGATGCTACACAGTTGGAAAAGTGAAAGTAAGGTGGGTTCTAATAGACTTTGGGTTTCCGTACCACACTTTGCTAGCTATAGTTCAGAGGTCAAAAAATGCTGCTTCTGCTGTCCTTGCTTTCCCCCACCCACAACAATCACAGCACAACTGCTTTATACCCAACCTGAAATCCAGAACACAGGGTATTTGGGTAACTTGCTAGTCAGCTGCTACCACTACGTATGTCTGTCGTTTTCCACCTCTCCAATCTTCCAACTGCAAGGGCATCCGGTAAATGAAGTTTTTCAATTGTCTACTCTCTTTAACCAGAAGTAGTAGTTTGAATTAACCAAAGCAAACCTGGGACTGACATTGGGGCTCTTATCCGCTTTCCCTGAAATTGCATCTCTTTTTTGGAATGTCCAGTTACTCATAAACCCTTTATGTCATCTTTTTGTAAGAGCGATCTGTAATATTCTCAGTACTTCTGAAGATTTTCCAAATTTCAATTATTGACAACATCTGTTCTTTCTGCCTCCTTTCTTTTATAATTTTAATGCTTTACTATTCATTGTATTTTTGTATTTATCATTGTATTTTTGTATTATAGATTAAAATATATGTGTGTGTATGTGTAGCGTGTGTTTGAAATAGGAGAGTTAGCTTTGTTCTTTTTAAAATTTGTTGTGTGTAATGGAAGTTTCTACCACTTAAATAGTTTGTTGTTTTTCTAACCGGACAAAATAGTACAAGCATACTTTCAAAAATGTAAATATTTTAAAGAAATATAAAGTGAAAATTCATTTCCAATTCAACTATGGTTTTAATCAGCTAATTATAGACTTTATCCTTCTATTATTTGCTATAACAAAATAACATTTCGGTCATGTATATTCCTTGTGTGGTAACCTGATGCTTGAAAATATAATAGGAGTTAACACATTAAGATCCATTTACAATTTCTTCCATACAGACACACCCAGAAAACACATACAGACACTATACTACCGTCTGCTCCTTTATCTGTGGTTTCACTTTCTGTGGTTTCAGCTGTCCACAGTAAACTACAGTCTGAAAATATTAAATGAAAAATTCCAAAAATAAACAATTCATAAATTTTACGTTGCTGTCTGAGCTACCAGGCCATTAGTTACTTCATAGCCTTCTAGTTTATCGCATAAACTGTCACAGTGTCATGGTATCGCAGTGCTTGTGTTCAAGCAATACTTATTTTACTTAATAATGGCCTAAAGCACAAGAGCACTGTGAGTAATTTATAAATTAAATTTTATCATAGGTATACATGTACAGGCAAAAACATAGTATACATAGGGTTCAATACTATCTGTAGTGTCAGGCATCCACTGGGGGTCTTGAAATGAATCCTCCCTGGATAAAGGGGGACTAATATATTTTGTTGTTAAAATGGTATTTTGTAAAATGACAATTTTAAAAATATGCATAAAATATTTTTTGAATACCAAAAATAGAGTGATTATTGGAGCACCTTTATTATTACTCTAAGTCTTTCTGTATATACTCACAGGTAATTCATTCAAATAACTTCAATTTTCTAAACTGATTTTAGGTCTATGGAAGTGGTAAATTTCATATGGGGATAAATCACAACTATCTTGACAACATTCATGCAGACCTTATTAATCCTATGTTCTTTTATTTTCTTGTCATTTTATTACTCCAGATATTTTAGTACTTGTCCCTATTCCTTTATAGGAACACATGGCTCTGCAATACTTTAAAGCAAGATATCAAACTATCAATTCTACAGACATTACTAACTCAAGATTTCACAATTGCAGGGGAGAACAAAGATGTCCAGGATATGCTTATATGAGTCATCTTCCTTTTGTATCAGTAAAATAAATATCATGAATATTTATATACTAATGAATGTGAAGACTCTTAGAAGAATTTTTAATTTTCTTGGTAATAAATTTCATAATGTACTTTTAAATAAAAATCTATGAAATATTTTAGGAAATGCTATAACACCTGATTGTGATTGAGAAAAATATGTTTTTTTAATCATATCTACACCCAATCACTTATAAAATGCTCTGATGAAAATCTGCTTCAAATATTATCTAATGGAACATTTTGATATTTTAGCCTTTTTGGTTTGTTTTTGCACTTTTTTTTGTTAATTGAGGAGAACAGGGTTTAGCTCATTCTTGACCACCCAGGTTATAAAATCACATCATAGATAGCTGTGTAAATTCTTAAAAATAAAAAAGATAACCATCTGGTCTGAATGGTTTAACCTCAAGAAAAATTACTGACTCTCTCAAGTTTCTTCCAGTTTCATTCTTTTGTGTGTGTTAGGAAATTTTAGAAAAATATTGCAGGCTGACAGTTAAGATCATTTGCAAATTTATCTTCAATGCAATATTTCCTTATTATTGGGGACTAGCAAAATGACAGAAACACAAGGATAGCTGTACTATTTTTCTCTTATTTTCTCTATCTAGAAGAAAATCATTTTGCACATATTCTTTTTTATATTCATATTTCAAAGGGACACCCTTAAGGATGAGAGCAATAGAAATAAATTTACTTCATGATTCTGTTCCTGTTCCATTTCTATTGTATTACATAACTGTGTCCTTTATGCGTGGGGGGAGAAAAGAAATTTCAGTGAGAGAATCACACTCTTTGTGAGGTAGAACGAGTTAGCAAATTAAATCCTGTAATCTAAGTTTCCATTTTGTTTTGATTGCCAAATTCAATGCCCAATATTAGTCATTCCAAATACTTGACAACATCTATTCTCACTGACTCCTTTTTAAATTTATAAAGGTCTTATTCTTTATTGTGTTTTACTTTATAAGTACTTTCAGTAGTACTTCCACATTCATGGTGGAATAGTGTTATTATTAATATATAAACATAATAATAATCAAAATGTCTAATTTTGTCCTTATAACATCTATCTAAATGAAGACAAGAATGTATTTATAAGAAGGAATTATTTCTGGATATTCAATTTATACTTTTTAACAAAAGTCTATGAAGTGTTTTAGGAAACGCTGATTGGGTTTGAGAAAAAATATGGTTTTTTTATCATATCTGCACTCAATCACTTATAAACTGCTCCGTTGAAAATCTGTATCAAATATTATCTAACAGAACATTTTGATATTCTAAAATGCTCTATATTGTTAGAGCATGGCAAGTAGAATCCTTTGGGTTGTAGTAAAGCAAAATATCTTACATGGAAAAAGAAATTGAAGAAAATACCCTAAGGACAATATTTAACACATTAACGACCATGTGAGTCGTAGTTAACTCACACTAATTTTGAGCCCAGGGCCTCTTGAAGCATATGTAACCCATGTCTCTTCACCTCGGGAGCCGTGAGAACTATTTTTCAAGTTTCGTATAACTCACACACAAAAAACAATTGAAAATAATAAATGTTTCATGAAATTAGAAAGGAGCATTTTGTTTTTGAAGTTTTCATTCTATTTTTGTAATAAAACACTGTGACCCCAAGGAAAAAAAAAATTTTTTTTTCTAATGTGGCAGTCAATGTGTTAAGTACAAGGTCAAATGATCTAACCATTACTGGCTAAGGGATGGAAGCCACACATCAACATTCCATGAATGGGAAAAGTGAAAGAAAGGAAATTATAGTGTTCTGGAGTCAAAGGGAAATAGCAGCAAAAACAATTCAGTCTATGTGTAGTAGCAAGGACCTCTGTCATATTCCCATGGAAGAAATTGTAGTTTACTTGTATAAAGACAGTTATCATCATTCCATCTTCAAAATGGTTTTTGCCTTGCCACCTAACACTCTTTCACTCAAGGTATTTATTACCCTATTCCTATATACATCTCTGAAATATAAATGTTCCCATGAATGTAGTAAGTCTGAATAAATTTTTCAAGATATCTTTCTCTGAGACAAGAGCCTATATTAATTTAGGCATTTGAGAGCTTCAGAAAATTTGTTAGCAGGTTGGGGAGAGGTTGAGATTAGAGAGAAACGAAAGGAGAAAATACGGAGACACATAAGAAAAGGTAGGTGGTATATTGAGAAGAGCCATAAACTTGAAGTCATGGAAACTGTTAATGTGGTGAACTAAGTTAATCAAGTAAGCCTTGCATTTGTGTGATAAAACTAACTTCATCATCTTGTATTATTTTTCTTCACTTCTTAATAATTATGTTCATAAATGAGATTGATTTTCTTTCGTCTTCTTTTATTGTGGTCCAGTCTGACCACCAAACTTATTTTAGTCTCCTATTATGACTTTGGGAATATTCTATTTCATGAAAAAGTTTGCATCAGTTCCTTTAAGTTTTGTTAAAACTCAGCTATACAATTTTCAGGATCTGAGAGAATCCTTGGATTAAAGATTACATGTGACAAACTCTTAGCAAATCTCAAAATCCTAATATTGGTGAGAGCTAAACTGCTAAGCAAAATCATATTTCAAAATATGAAATGTGACAAAACTTTTCAATTTCAACACTTTCCTGAGACTTTTTCCTCTATGAAAACTGTTAATAGGGCCACTGATTTTACTATGTCTAACCAGTGAGCAGAAAAATCTGTACATGTAAAGGAAGATGACACAACCTTAAAAATTTTTAATAATTTTAATGATTAAATGAAATCATGTAAGTTGATTGCTCTTGTGTTTCCTACTCTGCAATTATTAGTGTGATTTATAAATAGTTTTACTGTATATGTAAGTATTAAATAAATCTAGATATTTCTCCACTTCACTTGAAATCTGACCTTGTTTAGCAGCTTAGCTCTCACCAATATTATGATATTGAAGTTTGCTAAGAGTTTTCCACATGCAATCTTTAATCTAAAGCAGTAAAACGCAGCAAATATGTTAAGTACAACTTTCTGTTTTGGATTTTTAAAAAATCTATTACCTTTATTGAACTCGAAATGCTTTTAACTTTCACATGGTATTAATTTTAGTCATACTTATTAAATAGCCTTTTCATTTCTAAAATAAAACACTTAATTTCATAGAGAAGAAAAGAAATGAAAGATCTTTACTTCATTCATGTTAGAAATTGGAATAATAAGGACTAGCAAAGAATATCAAAGTAGAGTGTTAAGATTTCTTGTACTTTGTAGATTAGAAATTTCTTAGTGATAACAAACCTTTTGCAATTATCCAAGGAAATATAAATTTTGTATATATAACACCAACAGTCTGGATGACAAAAGGGAACTTTGAGAAGCATCATGGTTTTCTTTTTAAATTTGTATCTTTTTATATAAACAAAGTAAATCACTATAAAATTCTGAAAAGTAATTTCCATGTTAAAGCATTGAGAAATATTGTAATATTCAAATGTTTGGAAGCATTTGCTCTTTGCATGCCAGAACATGCCTAAATTTTTGTCATTGTGTAGCTTTAATAGTAGTATGAATATGTGTAGTGTACAATCTGTCTTATCTTCTGAATAGCATTTTAGAGTTTACAAGTATTTTTAATCATTTATTTTATTTGATCCTTGCCAAGGTATTTAGAGTAGCTATATCAAGTGTCACTGGTGGCATTTAACAAATGAAGAGAGTGAGGTTGCCAAAAGTGAAATCACATATTAAGTGGTGGAGTTGAAACTAATATCCACATGTCTCCTCATATTTAATGATTTCCATAACACAGGAAAGTAATAGTAATAAACTGTAATGACATGCAGAGCCAGAAAGGAAAATATAATGGTAATAATAAGAATAGACATTAGTAAAGTTTATGTTCTGTTTTTTTTTATTAGTACAAATTTATGGGGCACATGTGAAATTTTGTTACAAGTATAAAATACATAGTTATCAAGTCAGAGTATTTAAGGTATTCACCTCCAAAGTACACTACATTTTTTTATACTCACTCTACATTGCTATCAAACATTGAATTAATTCCTTTTGTCTAACTTTATGTTTACACCCTTTAACTCCCTTCTCTTTGTCCTTATCCCTTCCCCCCACTCACCCTTCCCAGCCTGCTATCTATCTTTCCACCGTCCATGAGATCAGACTTTTTAGCTCCCACTTTTAAGTGAGATTATTTGTTATTATCTTATTGAGTTTTTTGAGTTCCTTGTACAGTCTGGATATTAGTCGCCTGTGGGATCAATAGTTTACAAATATTTTCTCCCATTCAACAGGTTGTCTTTTCACTCCACTGATTGTTTCTTTTACTGTGCAGAAATTTTTAGTTTAAGTCGCATTCATCTAATTTTGCTCGTGTTACCTGTGCTTTTGAGATCTTAGTCATGAATTCTTTGCCTACCTAGACCAATTTCCAGGAGAGTTTTTCTTGGTTTTCTTCTAGTATTTTTATAGTTTGGGGTCTTACATTTAAGTTTTTAATAAAATGGGTTAAAGACTCAAAATGTATTCTATGTTTTTAATATCATATCGCATTCATGCCCATAACAACTTTTTAAGGGAAAAAAACTTACCACCAATTTTCAGATGTCCACTCTAAAATGTTCATTATTTTTCCCAAGGTCATAAAGCCAATCATTTGAATGCGTGATATAAAATTTTCAACTCCAAAACAATCAAAATGAAGGCTCCTTAAAATCTAATAGGAGATCGTGTTAAAAACTACAAATTTTAAATACTAAAATATGTCAATTAATCTGAGATTTGAAACCCACTAATTTAAAATACATGTTTGAAGTTATAACGTTGTGTTTTTATAGCTTCAGTAATTGTCCATTTTTGACAGCCTAAGAAATAGAGGGAAAGGGTAAGAACAATATTCCAGAATTTTAGAAAATGCACATCAATAGCACTGGTTCTCAGTCTTGTCTTAGCCAGTTGGTGTTTAAATAAGTTCCATTTTCTTTACCGGAAGTTACTACTAAACTTTTTCTGACCTGCCAACAACTCACATCTATTATTTTGTCTTATAAAATTAGCAAACGGAACAAAAGAAAGGAGAAAGTTAATACATCCTGTGATATGGGATATTGTTGCTTTGAACATTTTAAGACAGAATTTATGTGGAACCAGTTTAATTTTAAGGAACTCCCTGTGGGTTCTGTTTGTTGTTTTGAATTGCTTTAATAGTAAACTTGCATTATTTATGTTTATTAATATTTAGAATGCACTCTGCAAGGATGATTTTCATCTGAGTTATAATTAGTCTCAGCTGATGAATGCAATAAAATGATTATAAACAACTTTGTGAGATCATTATCAGCGTCGTGGGAGAAAATGTTAAAACACTGTTACAATGTTTTACCTTCAAAGATACACTGAAATGAGCTTCAATCCATTTAAGCCCTTACATATATCATATTAAATTTAGGTTTTTCCTTGTGAAGTTGCTTAACTTCACCAATGGATTCGCCCTTCCAAAATCCAAATCATACTTCTTCTGCCTAAAATCTTTATGCATTATTTTTGTTATTCATTTCTGAATTTAAAAATACATACTTTGTGAAATGTTTAAGGAGATACAGAGTCATATAAAGAACGATATTATCCATAAACTTATCATTCAGAGATAAAAATGTTTGTCTTTAGCATATTTTAATTAGTTTGTGTGATGATTTGTGTTTGTATGGTATATGTATGGTATACGTGTTTTACATAATTGAATTAATATTTTATGTACAATATCCTATGAGTTATTTTCACTTGACACCAAGTAAGAATATTTGTTTATTTCTTTTAATAGTTTTTAAAACTTTTTTTACTAAGTAAATATTTCGGATATACTATGGTAAAATTAACCTTTTCACTGTGGTAACTTTGAGTAATATTTTTTAATTTGTCAATGTGATGAATAATAATATAATATGGTGGTAACAATAATAATAGTAATAGACTTGATCTTTGAACATTTCCTCTGCCTAGATAATTGATTTTTGAATCAAGGTTTATTACATAATCTTTAGGGCTTTTTATACATATTGCAAAGTTACAATCCAGAAAAATTTTAGCTATTTGCATGACTACCAGTATTTGAAAGTACCTGCCATAAGAATAATAAATATTATTGGTAACAATATTTGCATATTTGATAAATGTAAAAGTTGTTCATTTTATATTTAGTCTATTTTCATTAGTTATTTGTAAGGGGAGAATTTTCTTCTTATTTCAAATAACCATTTATAATTTTTCCAAATATGTGCATCACTTATAAGTGTTTTCCATTTTCTAAGAGTGAATTTTCCAGAATTTTACCTAAGGTATTTTTGTTACTCATATGTACAAAAATAAATAAATAATGCTGCTGCTTTTTGATGTTTTGGTGTTATTAGTAGCATTAGCACCAATTAATATATAATTTTTTAATTCTGTTTTCTTTGAGTTTGTTTTATTACTTTGATATTTAATCAAAAGCTTAGTCTACATTTTTATTCTATTAATATTTTTTAAATATGTATACTTTTTGAGTACACCTTTTGTGGCAGTCCTTGAGTTTTGTTAAGTTGTATTCTCATGTTATTTTTTGCTAAACACTCACTAATTTTAATCATGCAATATGGTTTATTTAGGATAATCTGTTCAAGCAATGTGGTCATTTTTTATTGATACATTTTTGTAGCTAACTAATAATAATGATCAAAGAAAATGGTATACACAACTACTTTCATGGAGTAATAATTTTATACAAAATTATTATTTTTCTTGAAATATTTTGTGGACTCTGCGTGCCATTAATTACAAGTTTTATTTTATTTATATTATGTAATTGCCTTTTTCACAACTGTATTTAATTTTCTTCTTGATACACTCATTGTAATACATTCTCCTCTATTTTCTCATTATCAGTCAAATCTCTTTATGCTTACATCATAGTAAAGTCCTTGGCCTTTTCTTTCTTTCTGTAATTCTACCTGAATTGACCTCATCCAGCACTATAGTTTCAAATAAAATTAGTATGCATATGACCCCCACATTTATATCACCATTGAGCTTCTGAAACTTACTTGACATCTCCATCTTGGTTATCTATTATGAAGATCCCATTTACATGTCCAGAAGAGAATTTTTCTTCATCGAATCTAAATTTCATCCTTGATTCCTATTGTCCTTTTTTGCCACTCACATTCTACCCATCAACGTTATGCTGTCAGTTCTTCTACCAGAATATTTCCCAAATCTGTCTGTATATATCCTTGTCTAATGTTTCTTCTTCAGCTTTTACAGTTGACCTTGAACTATGTCACCATTACTTTTATTCAGCTTCTCTGCAAAATCCCTCTATGATATACCAGCTTCCCCTTGTTTATATTTTAGATCCATGTTCTTACACATCATCCCCACCAAACAACCTCCAGTGGCTTCCCATTACTTTTGGGATTCATCCAAACTTTTCCTCATGACCCACCCTGTGCAAGTCGGGTATATGCTTATCTGTCTCTCCTCATCTTCTAGCACTCTTATTATCTCTGCTTTCATCTCAGGTGTTTTCACTTTGTAATGTCCCCACTGGGAGTGTTCTTCACTGAATCTTCCCATAATTGCCTCTGTTTCATCACTTAGGTCTCAACAAAAATGTTCTTTCCATGAGAGGTGATGATTATTTTTCCTAATGTTATATCCCATCTTTCTGTACCTCACTAATCTGTTTTATTTTGCTTATAAATATCATCAATAATGGAAAAAAAATTCATTTTAAAAATTTTTTGTGTCCCTTATTAGAATATCATTTCAATAAAAGCCAAAGCTTGTCAAAATTGTACATTAGTATATTCCCACTGTAAAAAAAAGAAAAATATTGGAATCTCTATAGATATATGATGAAAAACACTACTATATCATCATTGTGAATTATAGGTTTTATCAATATATGATGACACTCTATATAACAAAGCTATTTTGTTTAACTTTAAATAATATTAATAATCCATTTTTGCGTTTTACTTTTACCAAATATAATTTTGCTAGTCTTTCATCACCAACCTTTTTTTATTTTTGCCATTTTCAACATCGTTTTGTTTTAGGTATCTATTTCAATCAGCATGCAATTAGATTTTGTTTCGTAAGACAATTTGCGAGACCTTCTGTTTTAGAAGATAAATTTAAACTAATTATGTTTATTATAACTGAAAACTTCTATCATATTTTCCCATGCTTTTATTTTTAATAACTTCCTGTTGATTCTTTTGTTGGTTTTCTTTGATTATCTTAGCAATTCAGATATATTAGTTTTCTTTAACTATTACACATGCTTATTGGGTTTTAATATTTTACATGTAGTTCTATGACTATAAAAATCTGCATGTAGAGTTATAATCTGAGTCACCTATGAAAAGGATGAGGGCTTCAGATGTTTTTCTTACTCTGCTGCCTTACCGCTTGTTTGTGAAATCTATAATTTCCCATAGGAAGTATTGTTAATATTTTTCAAATTTTATTACTTGTTTTAGTAATTATTCTTTACTCTTTGACTCTTTTTCCTATCTAGCTATTTATCTACTTCTACATATACTATTTTAGACGTTTAGTATAATTTTTAATTCCTCTCCAATTCTCTTATTTATTTTGTTCATGAGTATGTAATTCTGATATATACTTGAAATAATTAGACATTGATTGTGAAAGCACCAGAAATTTTTGTGCACATTTAACATAAAATATAAAACTAAAACTCTAAGCACATGATGTGATAAGGAGATTTTAATCAATAGTTTATGTAAACTAAAATCATTGTTTTCAGGAGAGGAATTAACGTGCTATTTTACTTCTAAAATTGTTATAGCATTGCCTTTTATAATTATGGCTATGATCTGTTGCAAATTAATTTTTATATGATATAAGGTAATGGTTAAGGTTTGTTTTTTCTGTATGATTACCCTATTACTCCAGTTCCAATTGTTGAAAAACTGTACTTTTTTCATAGAAGTATTTTGACATCTTTATAAAAAATCAATTATCAGTATGTATGTATATATATTTTTGAACTATTTATTTGGTTACATTAAGAATATGCATTTTTTAAATTAGTAGTCAAATATTTCTATAATTACAGCAAATTTTGGGAAAATTCTAATATAGCTTTTGAAATATTTTTCCTCTGACATTTTCTACATTCCTTTCTTTAAGAAGTCCAACGTATTTTATGCATTTTGTAACCTCTCAATATCTGCTCCCTAACTATATTTTTTCATATTTTGTATCTCTTTATTTCTCAATGTATACTTATGTTTCAATAATCACTAATTTATTAATGTATCATGCTAATTCAATAAATTATCACCTTAATAGTCTTTTTAACTAATATATTTTTAATTTTCAAGATTTTGTTGATTCTTTTCATTATATACTTATTCTACTTTTTATGTATTATTATTTCATAACTTTTTTCTTTTTGGTTATAATACATTTTTTACTGAGCTTTGTAAATGGAAATATTTTAGTATGTTATATAATTGTTATTAAAATTAAATCTGTATGGATTAAATTCATATTCTAAGAATTAATTTTTTCAATGCATTTGTAAGAATTAAATTTTCTCATATTTTGAAATTATAATTTTCTAGTTCCTTTATATATGTATACATGTATATGCACACATA
>RJWJ010042714.1:0-12922 GCA_004363605.1 Indri indri | reverse complement strand
AAAAAAAAAAAAAAAAAAAAAAAAAAAAAAAAAAAAGACACAGAGAAATGTTAAATGCCTGAGGTGATGGATACCCCAATTACCCTGATTTGATTAATTCACATTGTATGTCTATCAAAACAACCACATGTACTCTATAAATACAACTATTATATATCCATAATAATTGAAAATAAAATAAAAAGAAGTTGCTGCAGAGGATGGGGGCAGTTTGGAAGAGCATGGGGCAGAGGGGGCCTTTCTGAGTCGGTCTGATGGTCTAATCACTTACATAGAAAGTAATTGTTCATACTTTCCATCTTGAATTACAGGCGGGTGATTTTCAAAAGCCTAGTTTTTTCAAACAGTTGTGATCTTGCCTCAGACTGAAGAGTTGTCTTATATACAATAGTTCATTACCATGAAAAAGAAGAAAGTGCTTAATTGCAAAAATATCTTTTAAATTTAACTTTCTTAGGATAGATTTGTCAAAGAGTAGCACAAGATACTTTTAATAGCTTTATGTTCTGTTTTGTAACCAGTTTATTCTGTAACTCCGTAACTTATTAGGGATAAAGTATGCAAAGCCTGGCACGGTCACCAAGGATACTAAGTCTGCAGGCTCTAATCTGGGGTCAGGAGGAGGAATAAAGGGAAAAAAGAAAGAATCCCTAACAAGGGTCAGTCCCAGGAACAGCTTGCCAAAGACTATGGGTATCTAACATCAGTGCCCGCCTGTTTGTGTGAGTATCTGGGCAGCATCATGTATCAACTTCTTTCTGTTGGGTGCCCATAGAATGAGGACTCTGGCAGGCTGTGAGAAATCAAATATTAATATACAATCTCAGACTCTGTGGTGTTTACATGATTTTATGTTAACTGGACAAGAGGCTGAATGGAAGTTAGTCGTTAACTGAGATATTTGGTTGAGCCAAGCATTTGTCCACATTTCTATCCTCAGTTTAGTTTTTACCGGTAAGGAACTGAAACTCAGAAAACTCATTGGAAGAGTCTATTGAATTCCTGAAATTCTGGTTCATTTGTAAGTCACTGAGAGCTGACAATATACATACATATGAAACACAGCATATTATAAAATATATGGTGAGGTACTTTAAGAAAATGCTTTGGGCATATTTCAAAGTAATTATTATTGTTTAAGTCTATTTATCATTTTGCTTGTTGAACATTATGCTCTTGAAGACTGACATCACTATAATCTGATTTTGAGAAACACACTACTGGTATCTTAGCTGGGGATGTTTCATCTCACTCTTAAAAATACTTTTCTGCTCTTGGTGGGAGGACATTTTCAAAGAAGCATTATTTTGTCTCCCACCCTGTGTCTTTTCTTCACATGAGTGACGAGAAGACCCAAACAGTAATAGGGAGAGTTTGATTCATTTACATATCTCGGCCCCCTCTCTCCCACCTATAAAGAGATAGCTGTTCAAATAATGTAGCAGTGTTAACAACAGTAGAAAAAGAACATACAAAACCATCCGTAAAACTTGATATCTGGCCAGCAGTAAGGAATGGCAGGATAAATTATGGAATATCACTAAAATGGCATATTGCACAATTGTGCATTGATAATTAGGAATACTACATAGAAAAGTGGAAACTTGCTTAGAATATAATTAAAAGAGAAAATAAAAACACACCGTTATGATATACGTGCTGCATATGCATGTGGGGGAGGCCTGGAAGATAATATGCCAAAAATGGAAATACAGTAGTTCCCTTAGGATAGTGGGATTGTGGATTTTCAAAAATATTTTCTTTAATGTGATAAAATAGTAGTAATAATAATAGTGAATTCACCAAATAAATCATGCAATGGGTGTAGAGGGGAGATACTAATAAATAAGTGGAGATTGGATGTTACAAAAGAGAAAACAAATTTAAAAGAATCTTCTTTTGCTACATTTGCCAGCTCAGTGGATATTAAGATCCAAAATATTGAAAACATTTTCAAAGGAGCTGGTTAGTAGGGTTTGGAAGAGAGCCTGAACTTAACTATATCTGGATTTTGTTTGCCAAGATGATTGCAATAGAAAATAAATCTTGAAACAGTTGTTTAATATGCTCCAGCTTGGGTATCTTGGCTGGATTCACACTTAGGAATCAAGAAACAGTTTGGAAAAAGAAGCCATGTGCATAATAAGTAGGAATATAGAGCAAGAGAAATTCAATAGAGAAATTTCAAAAGTAAAATGCCTATTTAAAATCAAGTGAAATGACTATTGGGATTAACAGCAAAATAAAGAAAACTAATGCCTACTTACATTTATATCTGTGTAGATGCTCTTAAAGGCTACCAGGAGCAATCCTCATGTCTATTATATTAACAATTTATAACAATTTTCTAAAAGTGTTGATTGGAATGAATTGCTTTCTTTTCCTGTAAAGGGCTGAGACACTTTATTCTCCTTTTCTTCCATCCCTGTTGAAAAGAACTATGCTTTTACTCTGAACTGTACTTAAAAGTGTTGCTTTGGGGCACCAAGCTACTTAGTTGCATATAGGAGGGTGTTGCTTAATATAAGATATTAGAAAAATTTACACATACAATCACACATTTTATTCTTTCTGGTCAAAGTTAAACCTACCACCCCAACATTTGCAAATTTTTGTTTTAGCACAAGAAAATATTTCCTCAAATGCACACTTAGATACATTAAGTATCTTAAGTAGGTAAGTGGAAGAAGAAATCTGAAATAGGTTTTTTTCTGAAATAGAACTTGAAAATATGATAAAATACCTTGTTATCTCTAAACCAGTAGTTGACCCTTGATTTGATGGTGGGGGGTGGGGGGGGGGGAGAGAGAGAGAGAGAGAGAGAGAGAGAGAGAGAGAGAGAGAGAGAGAAAGGAGAATATGCTATGAAGAAGTTTGAACTGGGTCCAAGAAACCAGAAAGTAATTTTTCCAACCCCAAACCTTTACCTGACACTATGAGCATCTTCTTTCAGACTCTCTAAGATTTGTTGAGTCTCTGTGAACATCTCTCTGTCTCATTATCTCCTCACCTCTGAAGATGTCCATGGTGGCAACCACATTTTTATTCCTAAATTATCCAATAATTTTAACCTTTTTAAAAATGTGATTTCCTACTTTCAAAATGCATTGGAATTATTAAAAGATATCATGATTTTAGGAAACTCTTTCCCCCCATCCCATTTCTAAGTCAATTACATTTACTGCAAGGCTGTGTATTAGATTACTTTGGGTTATACCAACATTTAGAAATTTCTCCTCAAAAATATTTTACTCCTAACATCTTCATTTTAGTACCAGGAATGTATTGTGTTGAATAAATGATATTTGGTAATAAAGCACATCTATTTTCGTACATCTAAAAAATTCTTTTGAGTAGTAGCAATTCAATGTGTGTCACATAATTTTTATCATGAATTGCATAACTTTGGCATGCATTTTGCTGTAACACATTTCTTGGCAATATATAAAGTGCCTTTACATAATAACATAGAATATTCAAACTAGGAATGAATGATAGAAATAATCTAGTGAAAAATCAATCCCCCCTCCCTTCATGGAGTAGGAGACTGAGGTGTGAGAAGAAAATATTTGCCCAAGATCATGAGTCTCATTTTCTGACATTTAAGCCCTCCTAAAAATAAATTATATACTTTTGATCTTGAGCTTGACTGGAAAGTTATGGTTTTAAGAACATGATTCTTAAGACACAACAATTGCTACACTTAAGAAAGAATTGCAGAGTTGGATTTGAAATACACAAAAGAGGTACGCCAACATTTTTGTCCAATTCCCCTTTTAGAGAAAGTGACTAAAACTACTTGATCACTTAAAATCATCATTCTTTGAAGGATACAAAGTAATCTAGATCTTCAAAATGAAATCTATCATTACTGTCTGTAATTCAGTATTTTCCTTCAGCAGAGATCAGATGATTTTCTGGTTGGTTGCTCTCTTATCTATTGCAGTTGAACATGTGAAATAGGAAATACATTCTAGGATACCATTGTGGCTTTTTTTCCTCAGCAGCAAAAAAATAAATAAATAAATAAATAAATAAACTTTTATCATGTAATGTTCACTAATCAGGAGAACTTAATAAAATGTAGGCTTCAGTTAAATCCAGTAGATTAACTTTTGGTTCACTGGTATTTACAGTTTGTGGGGGAGTTGAACAAATGTACAAATGCTGACACTTCCAAAAGTTTAACCATTGCATTTCATATGAATCCTGCACAATGTTCAAGACTAATGCATGGACTTTATAGTTTTCAGGTTTTAAAAAGCATATTGGAATAGTGATGACCAGCACATGTCTCCCAGTGTTAAAGACACTTAGATATATATGTAAAATTCATTTTGTCTTGATGAAAACAAATTCTAATCTATGAAAATATTACATCAAGTTGTTTTGCACCTGGTGAGGAAATTATACATGAATGATAGTAAATGTTAAAAAATTTCAGATAAAGACATATTAAATCAATTTAAATGAAGAGTTTTAGATGTAACATAGACATTTAAAAATATTAAGTTCTCACATATCTGGTAATAATTATTTTACTTTATTTGAAACCATAATCTGATCAGACAATAACAACATAAAACTCAGTTATATAATTCAACTGTATTTAACTCTCCTTTCTCCAAAAACCATCCCATCTAAGGGGGGTTTAACAAATCCATCTCGATTTTTTTTCCTTTCAGCAAATACCAAGTGTGAGAAGCTTTTCACCAGAAAAAAATCATTTCATAAAATGGAACATCAAAATTTTTCTTTCAATTTCTTCAGACATAAAGCAGCTCGGTTTCCCTATGGATAGCGCATGCATTGTTTGATGCCTGGCATCTGCAGCCTACTCTAGACTTATCTCACTTTCAGCAGGTGCTGAATAGCACTTTTTGGGTTCTTTTACAAAGCATCAACATTGTTTAAATTGTTAAGGAGCAATTGGAACAGCTTCCTTTCCCACCCACTGCCTTTTCTACTGTCCTTTACCCTCATCTCCCCTTTCCCTAAAATGTGTCCCCAACATGCCTATTTACAGACTCTCAGGCACCAGAAGTCAGCACACCCATCACATACCAGGTCAATTTCTAACAGTGTGAAGGCTGTTGAGCAGAGCAATTTCCTTCCGTTGGGAGCTGCGTGTAGTTGTTTCTATCAGTATAGTGGCCCTTGTATGCAGAGCTTAGACTATCGTCTCGTGGTCCCACCTGCCTTGGAGCTGATTGATGTAACAACAGTATCTGTCATAGGGGCTGTTCTGCTTGTAGGAGCAAACAATGATACTGTCTTGGGGCACAAAGAAGATGCTGTCCTCCGGCTCGGGGCAGTCGGATTTGTCCCAGGCTGAGCACTTGGCATCCAAGGCACTGTAGGCGAGGGAACTGCCAGATGGGCAGTAGCCGTCTAGGTATCTGGATGTCTCCTCCCGATGCCCGCTCTGGACCTGGCTCTGGCATTCTCCTTCTTCCGTCGGTGTGACGGTGGTGATGGAGCTGGCCATAGGCACCTCACCCTGCCCCTGTTGGGGAAGCTTCCCCCTGAGGCCCGCCTTCTTAGCCAGCTCGTCCGAGCTCCCCTTGCCCGACTCCAGGTCTGAAGGGGTCCTCAGCAGTTCCACCACCTCCTTGTCCTTGGGTTTCCGGAAGCAGGGCAATTTGCGGACCCATAGCAGCTCATTATCCGGCCACTTGGTGCATCCCTCAGTTTTCCTGGCCAGGGCAATGGCCGCAATGCCTGGCAGGCAGATGGCTGGCCCGATGGCCAGGAGGGGGATGTTTCCCAGAGTCTCCCCTTTCATTCCAGAGACGGTGAACATAAAACCAAAGACCAGGAAGACACTGACCAGGGCCACCACCAGCCCAGTCCTCGGGTTAATGTCATCAGGCCGCATCTTTCACTCCATCCAGGTTGGGGACTGCTTGCTGGCCAGGGAGTAGTGTTCCTCTGCTCTGCCAGAGGTGAAACCACAGTAGGTTAAAAAAAAAAAAATCCAATCAAGTTCCCACGCACCAGCTCTCTGTCTCTTTTTGGCTTGTCTCTCTCTACTTGTCTTTCAGTCTTTGTCTCTATCTCTCTCTTGCAATCTCTTTCCTCTCTGTTTCTCTTGCAATTTCTCTCCCCCCCCCCCACCCCCAACCCTCTCTCCCTCTTTGACTATTGCAACCGCTGTCTCTTTCTCATATAAACATGCACCGACTGGGGCCACCGAGGTACCTGAGGGTTCCTGCCGTCTCCAGGGAGTAGGGAAAGAGGCCAGTGTGAGTCTCCTCAGAAACCTCCACAGCAGCTGTCCCCTCGGCTCGCTCCCTTGGCTGTGGGAGGAAAGCCCGGTTTTTCCCACTGACTGTGCATCCAGAAGGTGGAACGTGGGAGAGTCTTTCCCAGCAGTGCCCGTCGGTCCCCAGGGCGGTGGAAGCGGAGCCGCGGCGCTGGCGGTGCGCGCAGCGCGGGGCGCGGGAGGAGGAAGGACTGAGTGTGGAAAGAGGGAAAGCGGCGCGCGAGCCTGGCCTCGTTACATCACTTTCGGAGCACGCTCAGAAACAACGCGGGACGCGCGGGGGCGCGAGGGGTCAGACCCCCGGGAGAGCCACTCTGCGGAAGGGGCTGCCCGGGCTCTCGTCGCGGCTGCAGAGAGCAGCCCGGGTTCGTTCTGCCGCTGCCCGGGAGGGCTGAGCAGGGACACCGGACCGCTAACGTGCCCGGGGAAGGTCTGGGGCGCGAGGCTGCCGGTGACCGGAGACTGGAACCCCAGGTCGGTTTGCCCACGGGGCAGCCGTTGGAATTTCTGAGCCTGGGCTCCAAGTCCGGTGTCCGGTGCCAGCTCGAGCTGTCCCTCGGCGACCCGCGCCCTTCTTCAGTTACGAATCTGGGTGATCCAACCGCCCTGACGACTGCCCTGCTCTCAACCTCGCGGCACTTGGGGCGCGGAGGGCTGCACCCCTCGAGGGGACGGTGCCGAAGACTGCTCTCGGTCTCTCGGTCGGGGTGGGCAGGGAGCACGGGAAAGCGCCCTTGCAGCGGAGCAGGCTGCGCTGCCGGGGCGCACAGGATTTGTTCTGTAAAATTTGTATTCAGCCAAAAGGCCACACTCTAGGATCCAGAAGGGCACATGTAGCCTTGAGGCCGTAGGTTCCCCATCCCCGGCCCAGGCTGAGTTAGTGTTGGGGGGCGGGGAGGAGTGTCGGGTCTTACGCCTGGGCTCCCCAGAGTTCCTCCCTCTGGCCTTCCAGCTCTGGACCCGTGAGAAGGTGACAAGGGAGAAGGGCTCCTGCCCCCGCCCCCCATTCCGCCCCCATCTTTCAGAGAAGGGGCCTTGCCTGGGCGGGTCAGAACCACCCAGGAATGCCACCCCAGTTGTGGGCGATTCTTTCCTCCCTTGCTGAAGCTGACGTGGAGAACCAAGCGTTCTCCCCACTCAGTCGTCCCCAGCAAGGGATGGATTCCTCTGGCCCCAAGGGCAAGACTGGCTTTGGCTGTGGTTCTTCAACAGGGCTTTCCATTCAGGGTAGAAGACGGGAGTGGGGAACAAGATGGCGAGCGGTACATTCTTTCATGTCAAGGTCTTGGTGGAAAGAACTTTGACATCCAGTCCTTCCCCACTTAAGCTAGCTGTGTGTTCCTGGACAAGTGACTTAACCTTTCTAAGAATCAGTCATCTTACCTGTAAAATGAGAATATTAATACCAAATATATGAGGAAGCATTGTGAGGATTAAATAAATGTAAAGTTCTTAGCACAATGCTTGGTACATGGTCCTTGTTCAAAAAACAATTGATACATATACACACATATGTATGTATGTATGTATATATCGTTTTCTTTCCATAGGTGTCATTATAATCAGTATTCTCATCATGTAAGGTGGGAGCCAAGACATGAAGGACCTGTCTGTGGAGCTAAGGACTTCTGACTTTATCCACTAGGCAATGAAGAACTGTGGAAGTATTTTAAGCAGAGATCAGTACAAAAGTATTCCATTTTTGACAGAAAGCGATGGCAGGGTAGAGCATAGGTCGCAGGGGGGCAGTCTGGAAGCAGGGAGGCTTGTTAGGAGGGCGGTTCCATAAGCCAGGCAAGACATGATGTGCACCTGAACAATGCCAGGCTGGGAAGGACGGGTAGAAGAAAGCAGATCTGAAGGATACTGAAGGGTTGAATCAAGTGTCTTGGTGCACAGTGAAGGGAGATGAAGGGAGGAGCCAAGGCTGACCCCCAAGTTTCTCACCCTTTCAGCTAAGTGGCTCAGGAACCAGATGCCTTCTCATTTTCCACTCTGTCATCTATTTTGTGTGTCTTTTGTACTCATGATCATTAGGTAGCTGCTGCACCTTTGGGCATAGAATCATTTAGCAAGGAAGAAAGGAGGAAAGGCAAAGGGCAAAAGTGAGGTGCCTGCTGTTTGGCCGTTTGTATCAGGAAAATAATAGTTTTCCCACCAGCCCTGCCAGGTAGCTAGGCATCTGCTCAGAATCAGCCAAAAGGATGTCATATGGGATTCAAAGGAGCCTGGGAAATCTTTGTGTGCTTATTTACTGATTTACCAGACTCACTGATGCTCTAAAAAAAAGTCAGAGTTTTGTTAGGAAAAAGAGGAGAATGAATCTTCGGGAAGCAACGCACTACGTGTGCTATGACTATTAAACACTTACCCTTACTTGAAACCCTGTCTTCTCCTGCCTTTACTGATACCGTTCTATCCTGATTTTCCTCCTACCTCCCTGGTCATTCATTTGTAGGCTACTTCATAAACTCTATTTATTTTTAACAACCCCCGTAGATATTGATGTTCTGCTAGTTCTGTTCTTGTTACTCCCCTTGTCTGATTTCTCTTCTCTTCCTTCTCATTCTATGATAGTTTAAATGGCCTAGACAGGCTTATGACTCCTGGAGTTATCTTTTTAGCCTTGTCCTTTCCCCTCAGCTTCCAATCTATCATATCCAACTGTCTGCTTGGTTTCTCTACCTGGATGGGACACAAACATTTCACAACATGACACAACATGACACAAATTGAACTCATATTTCCTTCAAACTTGCTCTTTCTCATTTGACCCCATCAGGAGCTGATCAAAATCCTGTCTCTCATAAGAATATGGCAGAACATAGGCCACATTACACAATAAAATGGGCAATAATAACATCCGTATTTTTGCAAGCATAAACATTCAGGTACACTAACAACAGTCACATGGGTGGAACAGTAATGAGCCGATGAACGATATTCATAAAGAAATGGGTCAAAAAGTGAAATGTAGAAACGCATATCACTATGGCTGATAATTGCGTGTACCCAGCTTTATAACTGCAGTCATCTGAAACACTATGTCAAACAACCTAAGTCTTTTGACAAGATCCTGTTAAAGACTCCAGTGGGTTACCACTGCATATGCAGTTGCCAGAGCCAAGATCTTGAAAAATTTTGTCTTTCACAAATGCAGATGTACAAAAAGGACATCTCTTCACTTATTGAGGAAGTTTCAATGTTTTTACATACATGAACAAAGTCAATGTTCTGATAATGCACTTTCACGGAGTTGAATTTGCAAAAAATGCATAAAACAAATCGGAGCTCTCTAAGTCTCTACAAAATTTATTCCTCCAGTATTGCAAATGATGTGAAAATGAAATATATATTACAAAGAATTGTAAAAAAAATAATGCTGACCATTTAAAACAGAGGGAAAAAAATGAAAAACAGAAAATTAAAATTAAAAACACCAAAAAAACTAAAAAGAAAAGTCAACATGTGGAAAAGTATGTTACAGGGATAAATTACAGGCAAATGCATAAAGGTGGTTCATATGATCTGGCTTTGATGATCATTAACATTTTGAATCATGCAGCATCATGGTGAATGGCTGCTTTTTTCTTTTAGAACATGGCTTTCCTCGGAGAATATGTGCACATTCATTTCTATGTGGCACTGCTTTTTAAAAAATTCTTCTATGGTTTGATATACACCAGCATGAGCATTCCCTGTTACATTTTCCCATCTTCTGTGCCATATTGTTTTGGGTCGATTGCAGACATTAGGGATTTAGACTTTAGGGATTTCAACATTTCGGATTGTGTTTTTTGAGATTATGATCCAAACCCGACCCCATCATTTCTTCCATTTGCCAACTGAAAGTATTTGGAATTGTCCTCTACTCTCTTCTCTTTCTAACGGCCTACATCCACTAAGTAATTCAAATCATTATAGTTTTACCTCCTAAGTCCCCTGATTATCCCCTCTTCTATTTGTGACCCTAGGAAAATCACTTTCCCTTCCTGGATTTCAGCTTCTTATGAAACAAAGGCTTTGAATGAGGAGGTAGGTGAGGTGCATTTCAGCTCTAATATTCCTGGCAGTTACTTCCACATGGATGAGCTGATGTCAGTTTTGTGCAGCTGTTTTGACAACAGTGCTGGAAATCAAGTTGGGTCTTAAAGAAGCAAGGTTGCTGAGCAGAGCCCTCCTCTCCCTTGTACAAATATCTAATTCCATTCTGATTTTTAAGCCATGTAGTTCATCTACTTAGGCATTAGATAAGACCCACACTTAAAACCACAGGAAACTTCAATTGCTATTTAATTATAAGCCTCATTCTCAAAGCAATTGCTTCTTGAAGGTAATTTCAGATGGTCTTTGAACAGCAGGTACGCTTGCCTAAGTCAGCAGCAATAGTGGGTGGGGATTGGAGACATCACTCAGGGTCCCAATACTCAGAGACAGATAAGGCATTCTTAGTGTTTAATTTCTTGTCTGTACAGACTGATTGCACTAGAATTTTAAAACCTTAAGTGGTTCTTGTAATGCTGTAAGCGTATACAGCCATGTACTAAGGCTTTTCATTAGAAGAGCAAGGAATTCAGGTTGAAATGAGGCTAGGGCGTGTGGGTATTTCAGAAAGATGTTAACACAACCTTTTATTTCTGAAATTATCATGGCATGTTAGCATTTGAAGATATCTTCTAGAATATCTACTCCAACTCCTTTATCGTACAGATGAAATCCAGAGAGGTTTCATTTGTTCAATATTATTAATACTTGAGTGTTTATCATGTGCTGGCACCGTGCTAGGTGCTGGAGGTACAAGTCATATAAGACAGGGTCTGCCTTTACAGAACTCACACTCACAGAGCAAGATACATGTATTAGTCAGGATAGGAGACATTACGCGGTGGCAGCAAAAGACCTCTGGGTCTCAAAGGCTACACGCTCACACCACGTGTCTACAATGGGCCAGCTGCAGCCCTGCTCCGTGTTGTCTACACTCTGGGATTCAGGGTGACAGAGCAGCCTCCATTTGGGACATGGCCAGTCTCGTAGCCAACGGACAAAAGAGCAGGGCAAACCACATGCTGGCTGGTGAAGCTTATTCCCCAGACTTTGTCATCACCCCATCTCTCAGGTTCCTCCTTCCTTTACTTCATGTCACTTCTTTATCCGGCTCAGCTATCCTACCCTAGCAGGATACTAGAGTCTTTGGAATTCCTGAAATTTTGAAGGATAAAGATGGGAATTTTTGTCTAGTACTATAAAAATTTTGTAGTTGTTACCTCTGAGACTGATAATATGTTTCACATTCTGCTGAAGAGAACATCTAGCATGAAAGATCTTATTTGCTGGTGTAAGCTCGGTCCCTTTCTGGTGTGATAGCAGGAGCAGATGTGCCCAGAAGTACAGTAAATGTGATGGCCAAATAAAGCCTGGGCCTGTTTTAGTCTGCTCCTTCTCTGGAATTTTTCTCATGTTTGTCTGCCCTCCTCTGGTCTTGTCTCTTCCGGTTTTGGATTTTGAATTCTAGAGCCTGAAAACCCTCAGGATCCTGCCTACCTTTTCTCCATATAAGGGACGGTCTTTTGGTTGTAGTGACAGAAACTCACTGGCGTTAGCCCAAGTTTAAAAAAAAAAAAATGAGGACTTTTCTGAGACTTTTCTGGGATTTTTCAGAGCTCTCAAAGGCAGGAATGCAGCTGAACCTCTGGAAAGAAATGAAATTAGAGACTCAAATACTACCAGGTCTTTCTCTCTGATGCTCATTTCTCTTCTCTGTGTCTATTTTGCTCTTCCTTTTCTTTCTACAGATCAATTTCCTCCTTTTATCTGGTATCCAGGTGAAAAAGCATGGCTCCAGCAGCTCCAGTGTGTCCGTGTTACCAACCTAGTCATCTAGAGGCAGAGAAGGTAATCTCTTAATCTTAAAGTTCAGGCAAAGAATTCATTGGATCATTTTGGGACTGCCACCCATTCACAGCCCAGACGGCTGTTAGTTGACACGGCTGCCAGGAACTCCTTTGCTGTAACACTAGGGATGGGAGGGGAGTAGCACCCAGAGGAAAAGGGTGGGGTGATTTTTCTGGTGGATGAGCTATCAATTTAAGAAATACCTGGTATATTTTCTACCACCTAAATTCATTCTAGAGTCCAAACTTCTTGAGAGCAGAATCTATAGCTCTGAATTTCAAATAGGGCTTGGTGGCATATCTAGCATAGCAAGACAAATTATAAACATAATATGCTCTGCTAAGGGATATTATCAACAAGAAATGTACAGGGCCAATGTCTAGAAAACTAGAAAGCTTTATTGAGATATATTAAAGAAAAATGAAATAAATAGCATGTTTATCAGTGGAAAGACTGTGGTAAAGATTTCAACTCTTCTCCAGTTATTGTATAGGCTTAACACAATTCCAACTAAAATCCCAATGGAAATTTTCTTAGACCTTGAAACAATGACTCTTAAGGTTCATCTGGGAAATCACACATATAAATAGTAAAAACAGTCTGAAAGAGAAAAGCAATAAAGTCAAGGCTTCATTAACCACATCTGAAAATAAATTTAATAACTACAGTAATTAAAGCTATCTGGTGTGGTGCAAAAATTATCACAATAATCAATAGAGTAGAGTGGAGATACTGAAAACAGTACTGTGTATTTATTTTATTATT
>RJWJ010042713.1:0-12915 GCA_004363605.1 Indri indri | reverse complement strand
GCTCATCAACCACTCAGCGATGACAACTACAGTTGCACCTGACCTGGTGCCAGGCACCAGGAATCCAGAGACGAGGAAGACGCACTGTGGTGCGTGAGAGTAGAAGAAAGGGATTCTTTTTTTATTTGTTTCTTGAGAAGATCAGGAACGTCTCATGGAGGTGACACGCAGAGACAAAAAAACAAGTGAAGAAAGTGTAAGCAATGACACTGCTTTTAACTCGGCAATCTGTCAGCTCTGCAGAGAAATAGTTTTTATCTACCCTGCTGAGCACACGGGCCAGCTGAGACACGTGTGCATGCGTGTGTGCGTGTGTGCATGCGTGCATGTGTACGCATTCAGGTACATGCCTTCGTACACGTGCAGGGGTGTCCGCCGTGGGAGGAGGGCTTGGTGTGAGAGTTTCCTTTAAAGAAATGACAGAAAAGACAAAGAAGAAACTCGAAGGGCAAAGGGCAACCTCAGAGACCTCTAGTAGCCTGACCTTGCAACTGCCTCTCTACCCCGTCCCCTTCTAGCCTAAAGCCTCATTGGGACCTTATCCATCCCGCCTTCTGCGCACCTCCTGCATCTTCTCCCTGCTGCACTGTCGCTACATGAAACAGGCCCCACTACCTCCGATCTTGATGGCTGCAGCAGTCGCCTAGCGTCTCCCTGCCTGCAACTTGGCCCCATCCAGATGGTCTCCCCACAGTGGCCATGGTGTCCTTTCTAAAGCACAGATTGCCCCTTCCCTTCTTCAGTGGCTGCCCAATTGCCCTTTGCCTAATGGGGCTCTCCGTGTCCGCCAGATGTGGCCCTGCTGGTGGCTCCAGCCTCATGTCTCAGCACTCTCTCCCCAGACCCAGATGTCCCAGCCATGCCGCATGGCGCTATCCTGCCTCCATCCTCCCACAGCCACCACGTGCTCTGACTTCTTCCCATAACATGTGGCCTCCCGCCCTCTCCCCTCCACGGCTGAGCCGCGGCCAGTCTTGAGGTCTCAGCCTGGCTTCCCTCCCCCTTGCTTGCCCTGTCTGGGGGGAGGGTACACGCCCTCATCATCACGGGATGTCATGATCTCCTGTTCAGTCATCTATTCCCACTAGATCACAGGCTCGGAGAAGGCAGAAACCACGCCTGTCTTGGAGACGGATGCATCTGCTGCTCTAAATCAGTACTTGTTGAGTTCGCGGTGCTCGATATGCATCGACAACTGAATATGCTGTGATTTCTTAGCAAGAGTCCAGCTTCAGCATTGGCTTCCCAACCAAAATGGAGCATTGTGGTGATTTCTCCTGAAAAATCATAAAGTCCAGAACCGCTGGAGGTGGGGAGGACCTTAGTAGTCATCAAGCTCAGATCCCAGGTGTCTGCTGAAGCCACACAGAGCCATAGAGAAGTGAACCACCTGGGGCCACAAGGAGAATGACCATGAACACTGCTCTAATGTTATATGCACCGATTAGTGGTACCTGCTCATGCCCCACACAACCCAGCCCCGAAAAGCCCTGCCTGTTGGCGATCACAAAGCGTGTCCCATCCATTTTCTTATTTGAGCTGCAGCATAATCCTATAACATTGATTGAAAAGGTAATGTGGGCTCAGAGAGCCTAAGTCACAATGCCCAGGGATGGCGAAAGGTCCCTGTGAATCCAGACTCCATGCTTGTCCCCTCTCTCTGCACAGAATCTGGTCTCTTATCCTTTCCCCACAATGGGTGGGAAGCCCGCAAGTTGCAGAATGATGAGGCCAAGGCCACGTTGCCATGGCAGCACATCTTGGGTGTGCTGATGGGTGATACCCCAACAGGCCCACAGAGGAAGGACCCTCCTGTTTTTAACTGCAGTTGGACATGCACTGTGTCCAGAGCTGCCAGGTTACATGGGCAGGAAACAGCTCTCAAACTTGCTAGTGTTCACCCAGGTACTTGACTTTATTTAAGAAAATTATTTTTCATTTGGCCTCATGAGCAATGAACTGTGCCCTGCCTTTTGCAAACGAGATTGGGACGCCGGACACTCCCTCCGATTTCCCTATGCACACTTAAACATTCTGCCAAAACTAATAACTTTATTCCTAAAACCTTCAATTCATGCAGGGCAAGCAGCGTCTGCCTGTGCTGTTCGGAGCATGCACTCCAGTCTTTATATTACCCAGAGGAATGAGCTGCTATTATGAAATCATTAAATTAATAACTTGGTAATATAGGCAGATATATAAAACAATCTGTTCATAGAACAAAAGAAATCACTACGTTCCAAACATTCATAATTTAATTTAACAGCGAATTAAAGTAGCATACATAATTTTAGCCTCAAAATGTCAATAGAATTATGTAAATACAGCACCGAGTCCCATGGCCCTGTGTGTGTGTGTGTGTGTGTGTGTGTGTGTGTGTTGCACACATGCATGTGTAGTCGTGGGTGTGAATGGAGGGTGGAGCGTGGGCTTGACTTTTCCCTCCCGTAGGCCTCCCTTCTTCACAACAGAGAAGCAATTGACAGGAATAGATGAGGTGCCCAGCTTTTAATTAAGAATGTATTAAACATTCAAAGAACTGGAAAGGAAGAGAGCTAGCAAGGCACTCTGCCTGCTGTCAAGGTTGGGCACTGAGCAAACAATATGAGTCACACAGGACAGGGGGCCCTGCAGGGCTCTGGCAGGCTCCCTGGGGAAGGGCAAGGGGAGGCCACCGGGCCAGGGCCACAGGATCTAAGAGAATCTAAGGGGTTTTACGGGGATGGAGGTGAGACGATGGAGGGGACTGCTCGTGAGTGTGGAGTTACCAGGGAGCTACCCTCCTGCCCCAGCGTTTGGCAAGAGCCAGCCCAAGACCCCGGCAGGTCTGAGGGTGGGCAACGGAGTGAGGCAGTCAACTCCACAAACCACCTGCCTCCTGCACACCAAAGGGAATGAGGCCGGAGGTAATTCTGTGCCAGGGAGAGTGAGACAGACCACTACAGAAGTTCTTGAACCGCCCTCCCTGCAAGCTGGGGGTTGGTTCCTATTAAAGCAGAAAGAGGATGAAAGGCTTCCTATGTGAACAGACTTTACTTCCTCCCCAGGCTTTTCTTACCCCTGGGGTGTTGCACCCATTTCTGCTGTCATGAACGGTTTTCTAAGGACAATGGGTTTACCAGTCTCATAGACTTTCAGTGCTAGAAGGGACCCGTGAAGCCTGTAAGTCTAACCCCTCTTTAAAAAAAAAAACATACACACATGCACGCACACGGAATTCGGCACTCAATGTCAAAGGACTCAAGAACCCATTGGTGAACCCAAGGTTGAGAATCTCCGGTTTGGCTGAAGACACTTCACATGGAACTTAACATGTATGAAGAGCAACAGACGTCCGGTGCCATAAGTGTGAGACAGAGTAAGACAGGAGTTCACGGAAGCTGAACTTGAGCTTGGACACCATGCGGGGGATGAGACGGAGCCAAGGTGAAAACGCCAGAGCACACAAGGAAGGGCGAGTGTCCCCGTGCATGAGTGGTTAGAGGGACGAAGGCGTCCACTGGGGAAAGCCCTGGTCACAAAGGTTTTAAACAAAAGCATATAAAGCTTCTATCCTCTTAGAAATACTTCTTTCCCATGAGTGAATGATGAACTAGAGGAGGAAAGACTGGAACCAGGTAATCCAGCCAGCAAACCATTAGGGTGGTTTAAGGATGCGGGAGCAGCGAGGAAGCCAAGATGCCATAAATACACGGGGGAAGGAGGGACAGGGAGAGACATTGTAAAGACGGATTTGAACGGACTTTTGAGTTGTTGGTGGGTTAGTGTGCACAGGCTAATTGCTGTAATGAACAACCACACTCTAAGCGGCTTAACACAGTAAAGGTTTACTTCTTACATCACGGGACAGTGAGGGCAGAATAGAGGGGCTTGATCCACGCAGTCACTCAGGGCCCAGACTCCTTTGGCCTCGTGACTCTAACAGCCCACGCAGTCCTCTGCGGGGTCTTCTGCACGGGGCCGACAGATGAGAGCAGAGAGACAGCACTGAGGGTTGTGTAGAAACTTTTATCACCAGGCCACAAGGTAGCAAACATCCTTTCCACACACATTGCATTGGCCAGAACCCATGCATCTAATTCCTGGGGGGCTGGGACATGTCGCCTAGCTGCCCAGGAGGAGAAAGGAAACAATTTCCCAGTTTCTACAGCCAGCTAGGAGGGAAAGGGACAGAAAGTCAAAAATGACTGTTTTCAGCCTGGGGACTAGACAATGGATAGGAACACACATACACACGCACACACACAAAAATTCAGAGAAGGTATGAGGATTGCAAGCTTAGCACTGTATATCCATATGTCTAATATTTACAGTAACCCAAGAGAATTATAAAATAGATTTTGCTAAAACATGTAGTCTCAACCTTATCCCAAGAGCTTGGCTTAATAACGTGACTCTTTCTAATGTGATACAACAACAAAAAACAAACAACCCAATTCAAAAAAGGGTAAAGGACTTGAGTAGACATTTCTCCAAAGAAGATGTACAAATGGCCAATAAGCTCATGAATAGGTGCTCAATATCCCTAATCGGTAGAGAAATGCAAACCAAAACCACAATGAGATACCACTTCCCACCCATCAGGATGGCCATTATCAATAACAATAACCAAAAAAAAACATAGGAAGAGAAAATAGCGTGGGCAAGGATGGGGAGAAATTGAAACCCTCGTGCATTGCTCGTGGGAATGTAAAATAGTGCAGTTGTTGTGGGCAACAGTATCACAGTTCTTGGAAACATTAAACATAAAAATTACCTTGTGACCCCGCACTTCTGCTTCTGGGCATATACGCAAAAGAATTGAAAGCAGAGACCCAGACAGATTTTGTACACATATGTTCACAGTACCATGATTGACAGTAGCCAAAAGGTGGAAACAACCCAAGTGTGTTCATCAGAGGAATGAATAAACAAAGTAGTTTATACATACAGTGGAATATTACTCAGCTCTAAAAAGGAAGGATATTCGAGCTCATGATACTACACGGGTGATCCTTGCAGACAGTAAGCTGTGGGGAACAAGACAGAAACGAAAGCACAAATACTATATGATTCCACGTACATGAGGCACCGAGAGCAGAGGCGCGAGAAAGTGGAGCGGTGGCTGTCAGGGGTGCAGGGAGGGAAGAATGGGGAGGCGTTGGTTGGGGACAGAGTTTCAATTCGGGAAGATGCAGAAGTCCTGGAGATGGACGGTGGCGCTGGTTACACAACGGTGTGAACGTGCTTAATGCCACTGAACTGTACGATTAAAAATGGTGACAATGGCACATTTTATGTTAGGTGTATTTTGCCACGATTTTTTAAAAAAGGAGTAACCCAGGCAAGTTCATCTCCCTAAGCGGATCATATGGGGAACACCTGTTCAAACGGGATTCGCTAACAAGATTCGCTGCACCCTCCCACCCACCGTCTGCCTGTGGTAAACCCATCATTAGCCCAGTTCTCATCCCCAGCTGGCTTCTCCTGAGCCCCTCATCTCGGTCGGCAGACAGCCATGCTGCTGGGATGTGGGTTCGAAACCTCATCTTCTTTGCCGCCCGCTTCATGAGCCTCCGGGCCAACAAGCAAATCTCTCAGTTCACCTGTCACTTTTCTCTCGTCGCCCCAGTCACTGCTTTGGATCTGGCTTCCGGAAGCCTTCGCTCGCTGTCATACTGACAACGCAACAAGTCCCCCTCTCGTGTGTCATCCAGCCCTCCTCTCCCCACGGAGTCATCCGCCCACCCCAGGGCAGGTCTGGCTTGACTTGCTCCCAGGCAGGCGCTGTGCAAAGAAAGCGTCTTGTGTGCATTTTGTCACCTAGTGTCCCCGCGCAGATGCACTGACGCTGCCCCTTACAAAGGAGGAAAGTGAGGATGGGATGGCTTCAGCCATTATCTCAGCGCAATAGAGCCGGAAAGTGGCAAAGCTCGGACTCCCACCGAGGCTGTCGAACATCGATCAATAACAACAGCCAGCGCTGGCTCGGGCTAACCAAGCGCCCAGTGTGGTTCTACATGCTTTACACATAATGGTCATGGGTCTGTCACATCTCTATGGAATAAGACTATTTGCGTGCCCATTTCACACTCAAGGACATCAAAGTAGAGAAGTTAAGTAACTTGCCCACGTTAACCTACCTGACAAAGAACGGAAAACAGATTCGACGCGCCAGCAGTCTGGTTCCAGGTTTGGGCTCCGAGGCACTATGCTGTTCTGTCTCCCAGAGCGACCGGGACAGCCAGATTCACAGGTTTAGGCCACGCTCCTCCTCCAAAATCTACAGAGTAAGCTCCACCCTCTGCGGCCCGACAATCAAAGCCCAGCCCGGCTGGCTGCAATCCACCCGTCACCCTCTTCTAATGCTGTGATCTTTGCTCCCTTGCAGCTCAGCCACCCCCAGACCACACACTGCTCCTGCACCCCGTGCCACCCATAAACACCTGGTTACTCTTTACAGGGTTCCACTGACTGCCACCCACTCTGCGATATTGTGATGTAAAATGAAATATGGGTTTGGTCTTCATCTTGGGTTCCTGGCACAGAGCTCCTAAAACCCTCGTAATGTGCCGAGTGATGGGGACGATGGGAAAATCTTTGGCTAGAACATTTTATTTTTGTGCCTAGTTCCTGGCACTGAGCTTCTAACACCCTTGAATTTCCTGAGTGATACAGGTGAGAGGAGCTTCTTTTGTTATTCAAAACAAGCCCCTTTCAACCATACTTGAGTTTATGTCAATGAGATGAGGAGTGGCTAAAAGCCCCTAGACAGCTGCAGGGTGAGGCTGGTTGCTAGAGGAACCAACCATGTGACTAGAGGGTTAGAACTTTCAGCTCCACCCCCCAACCTCCCAGGAGGGCAGAGAGGCTGGAGATTGAACCAATCACCAATGGCCAATGACGCGATCAATCTTGCCTGTGTAATGGAACCTCCATGAAAAACCCTAAACCCTAAGGGATTTGGAGAGTTTCTGGGTTGGCGAATGCATTCATGTGCCCAAGGGTGGTGCACCCCAAATTC
Source organism: Indri indri (assembly GCA_004363605.1). Classification (NCBI taxonomy): domain Eukaryota; kingdom Metazoa; phylum Chordata; class Mammalia; order Primates; family Indriidae; genus Indri; species Indri indri. The sequence goes on along the minus strand of RJWJ010042713.1, from coordinate 5,912 downwards.
CACAAGGACAGAAGTTCATGCACTTGGGACCCTTCTCGACCTTGCTCAGGTATCTCTTCATTGGCTGTTTATTTGTATCCTTTATAATAAACTGTTAAACCTAAATAAATTGTTTTCCTGAGTTTTGTGAACCATTATAGGAAACTGTGAAACTGAGGACCGGTTCATGGGAACCCCCAATTTATAGCCAGTTGGTCAGACGTACAGATGGCCTGGATTTGTGATTGGTTTCTAAAGCAGGAGTCCTTCCTGTGGGACTGAGCCCTTAATCTGGGGGGTCGGCACTACCTCTGGGTATTAAGTGTTGGAATTGAATTGAATCACTGGGCACCAGTTAGAGTCTGGAGAGTCAGTGTCTGGAGAGTTGGAGATGTGTGGGATGAAACCTACTTATTTGGTGTCAGAAGTGTGAGTGGAGGAAAAGTTTTCATTTAAATGCACAACCTGATATCCAGGTCTCATTTACAATTCATTCACTCAACCAAATTTCTCAAATACTTTCTGTAGCCAGGCTGTGTGCCAAGTGCTGGGGATACATTGGTAAACAGGACAGAATTCTTGTCCCTAAAACAGTATCAAGCAAGTGCCACTTTTTGTTCATATTCGACAGCTCCCTGGATTATTACAAACAATTTATATGTCTATGTCACCGCATCCTGGGCTCCCGGAGGTCAAGATAACATCTTATTAAACTGTATGTCCCTCTCCACACACCTCGATCTTGGTACAGATTCAGAAAATATATTCAATGAATCAATGTTTGAGTGACTCAACGGGCACCACTGAGCTATTATGCAAATCTCATAAAATAAAACTCAGCATCCCATGATGAATCATGAGCTGGAGGAACTGAGCGTCTGGCTGTAGACCTGGCCTCGGCAGAGTCTCCTGTACCGGTTCCCTTACTTTCACTACGCTTCATTTGCATGGCAGTCAACATTTTACATAATATTTTCACATCCATTTTCTTACTTGATTCTCCATGGTTGGGAAATGTAATCTTTTGCATTGGCTTGAAATTAATTTCCTATATGTTTCATAAGCATATTTTGATTGCCTCTGATTAAGTTGTCAAACCAAGGAAGTCTTCTGAAATTAAACGCAATATCCCTAGAGTAGTCATCTAGATTGGAATACCTGGGCTCAACGCATCTGAGAGCTGAGTCTGCCTCGGTAAAAGGAGCACACCAACCTCACAGAGCCTCATCATGTCTGAGGGAGAAAATGGGTGCACACAGGACTTGGCCTAAAGTACACATTCAGTAGAGATGATAGAGCTAAGTTGTCTTCTCTATTAATAATAGTAGCAAAGCAAGAACCATATTGTTGAACCGATCAGGACATTGACCCCTGAGAAGCTGAGTTTAAGTGACTTCCCCAAGTCATAGAGTGAGTTTACCTTAAAGCCAAATAGGAAGGTCATTCCTGGGCTCGCAGTCTTCCCTAAAAGCATAATTCCTCATGAAATCCTGTCCATTCCCCACCTGGATCCTAATGCAAGGTCTAGACTAACATTCCATGCTCAAAAACTTACCACTTCCTTGCTTGGAGTGGTTCATTCAGAAGTTCCAGTTCAACATTCCAATTTGAAAGACATGATGTTTTCCATTGGTTTGCAATTAATTTGTAGTAATTCACACCAGTGTATTTTGATTGCTTTTGATTAAGTTTAACAAACTAAAGAAGTTTGCCAAAATTAAACATCAAAGTACACAATCCTTTTTCTAAGGCTTCTCGTGCATAATTATCAGCCTTGTCATTCTTGCTAAATATATCCATTATGTGGCAGCCCCTATGCTTGGATAATGGTAATTAATACAGAATCCCAAAATCAATTCCAGAGAAATCCTCTAAAAAAACCAAGAGAGGCTCATTTGCATAACTTCTAAAACGCATGAATGAATTGTTTTGAAACGGGGATGAAAAGAAAGAGGCTCCTACAGGTCAGGGTTTCTTTGTAAAAAATAAACAAATAAAACCGGCTGCATACTTAACACTGGGTTTGTTGCAGAGAAAAATAGGTCTTGGGTGGAAAGTATGAATAAACAGGTAAATGGCTCTCTGAAGCCGTCACTTTACAGAAAGCCTCACAAAAATTAATGGCTAATAATTAACCACCCAAGCGACTAATGTGCTGAGAAAAGTTCACGGGAAGCTTTGTAACGTTGCCAAAAAAGATGAAAATTAAAGTTAATACCGTTTTATTAAAATGTGGGAAAATAATTTAAATATTGCTATTAGGAAGAAAAGAAAGACCTCTCCAAGATGCCAGTTGTTTGTTTACTTTCATCTAGCAAATAGAGGGAAAACTCCGTGTTGGAACAAAGCAGTGCAGCCGCAAAACTCTCTGATGCTTCGAGGCTGAGCGACTCTGGGGGACAGAATCCAATCGCTGAAGCCTCCGTGTCCCCGTTGAAAAATAGGACGAGCCACTTCCAGTCCCAGCCCTCGCTGAGGGGTGGATGGATCAAGCACCCGAAAAAGTCAGGGCGGGGCCAGATGCAGAGCAAGTACCCAGCTAGTGCTTGTCCCACGGTGCTCAGTTTCCCTTGGCCACGGCCTCTCTCCATGCACATCGATTATTCATGGTAATAAGAAGAAACAAAATAACTACTGTTTATCAAGAGCTTATCAGATACCGCGCTAAGCACTTTTCTTGCATTATTACATTTAATCCTCACAATAACCCTGTGAGAAAGTTACTGTGAGTTAGCATCCTTTTCTAAAAGTTGAAACCACTTTTCTAACGAGCAAATGAAGCCTCAGAGAGAGCAGCCAGCTGAGAGACAGAGCTGGTTTCTGAACACACGAGCCCACAGGTTTAACTATTGCATTATGTAGCCGCCCAGGGGTATGAATTTCCAACCTGGGCATGCATGCGTGAGCTTCCGGAGGCAATGAAATCTCTGAAACAATATACAAAAATGTTAGGCTGTGTGTATTTCATGGGCTAGTGGCCAAACCATTCATCTGCTTCTCAGAGGAGTTCTTCCCTCCCCTGGGAAGCCACCGCCCAGCCAACATGGGAAATGGGACTGGAAACTGCTTCCTTTGTGAAGCTCCATTTGTCACCCAGTGTCATGGAGTCCTATCCTGCCTGTGGGAGCATCCTTCTCTAATCCACAGCAAGGCACCGTGCAGGCTGGGGGCAGCCCCGTTTCACGTGGAAGCTTCATGAAAGACCAGGACTCTACTTGGGGAATGAAAATGAGGAAGAGAGATTTCAACTGTGAGCGCCTTGAGCAGACGCTGCCCTGAGCCACACACCACCCAGGCGTTACCCAACCAGCTCTCACAACAACCCAGTGTACTTGGCATTCATGTCTCTATTTACAGATGGAACAACGGCCGTGCAGAGAGGTGGGACAGGTTCCCAGGTCATGTATGGCTGAGGGGCACAGCTGGTCCTGAACCTGGATCGGTCCCAGCCCTGTCCCCCGCCCAGCGGGCTGAGCCCTTCCCCAGGACGCCAGCTCCCACGCTGGATTCCCAGTCCGCACCCTCGAACTGCCATTTCCTATTTTCTCTTTTATAGTAAACGCTAAACAAGCAAGTAAAATCAATGAGAAATAATAAGTGTTTAAAAAAACGACTCCATAAAAAGACAAACTTAAAAACGGTAAAAACAAAAGTATGCCTTTAAAAAACGATTGGGCAAAATCAGCACAGGGGGATAGGAGAGGAGATTCATCTGGACTTTCAAATCTTATACAATAAATCCATGCCCAAGAGACAAGCCAGAGGCCTGGTTTGAGGTGCACATGTTTTAAAAGATGGGGGAGGTTTCAGAGATTGGAAGTCAGTCCCCACACTCCCCTGCTTCTGGTGGGCAAAGCCAGCATTCATTGCAGCAGTGCAGGAAGGCTTCCTGGAGGAGGTGGCATTTAGCTTTGCAATTGGGCTGTGATTTGGAAAGGAAGTCTCCTCAGGAGAGAAGAACTGTAAAAAATCAAAGTCACAGAGGTGAGAGATGATGTGGGATTTTGGAGAAATTGAGCAGAATCAGCCTGACTGGAGCAAGGCGTTCCCCTAGGGGAGAGTGACACAGAGGAGGACAACCTCAGGCCCAGTCTGGGAGTTTGGACCAAGGTCAGGCAGCTCTTCTCCTGTGGCACAAAGATAGGGGGTTCAAGGATCAACCCCAGAAAGCCGCGAGGTCACCTGTGGCTCTGTCCCAGCCAGGGGGGCTAAAGGCAGCATCGCTGACTCAAGGTCACAGACCATGTGCGAGGCTGAAGCAGGGCCAGTCCCTGAGGAATCGGAGTTCTCTGCTGCATGAGGACTTGGCCCAGTTTTGCTTCTCCGGAGTGACTATGTGTCACAGGAATGTAAGGCTCCTTTGCAGAGGAACAATTCTTCTTGGCAGGAAGTGAGAAGTTCGGTGGGGTTGCTGACTGGCCTCTGCTCTGACCAGGGGACGGCCCGGGAGCTCACTCAGCAATGACAACTAGAGTGGGGAGGGAGGGGGAGAGAAAGCCCACGGGGTGGTGGTGGAGGGGGACAGAGGGAGGAATGCCCCTAGCAACTAAGGGTGGGCTTCCAGCAGTGAGGGTCCCACAGGTAACGTGCAGACGGCAGCCCCCGCAGCAGGGGTCCCCTTCCTCCCCTCCCCAGTGCTCACGCACACCTGCAAATACACTGCTTCGTCTGCTCACACACACACACACAGACCCACACTCCCTCGCACGCAGAGACCTTCACACACGCAGATGCCCACTCACATGCACGCATGCACGCGTGCACACACGCACACACACACACGACCCCCCAAGCTTCAGCTCAGATTAGTGATATTTTCATCGTCCTCGGCAAAATTAGTCAAAAATGGGCAAAGCAGTGAATTTCTCACAAGTCTATATTTATTCAAAGGGCTCTATATGTCATTCTGAGATTATGTCCTTTCTTTCTTCTCCTGTTTGGGGTGGGGGTGTTTCGGGAAGGCGATGATTACAGACAGCAGGGTTTTTTCTTCTTGTCCTGTCTTGGCAAAACATAAAGCTGGTAACCCCATATCCATCTCCAGCTATGACTTTCTTCTGGTCTGTGAACTCCAGAGCTCGGAAATCATTGCCCTAAAGCTAGGCCAGTTTCTGGAGCAGGACAAAGCTCCTCCTGCCCCCAGGTCTTTGGTCTGGAAGCACCTTTTGCCCTTGTCACCTTTGACCTGGACTCGGCTGATGCCTTCTGATTGTCAGTCCCCTCCGATGTCCCCAGCGCAGACGTCCCTCCTCGGGGAAGGAGAGAGGCTTCGGAAGGAACCTGGCCTGCCAATACCTGGCCGTCGGACTTCCGGCTGCCAGAACTGCAGGCAATGTGTTTCTGTCGCTTAAGGCACCCAGTGTGGGGTGCTTTGCCACGGTGCCCTAGCAGGCTGGTTAGAGAGGGCTTTCTGTCCTTCCCCCTTTACTCATTAGAGCCTCATTAGTGCTCCACGAGTAGCAGAGCAGCAATCCTTGCTCCCATTCTGAAGGTGAAGAAGTTGAGTCTCAAAGCAGTTCTGGGGGACACTGGGACCTCCAAATTCCTGGCCCAGGGATCCTTCCTCTTCGTCAGGTCTCCTCTCCATCTGCCTCAGCTTGGGCCTCGCTTCTGTGCCACGAGGGCTCAGTCTGCCTCCCAGCACCCACTAGGCCTTGGAGGAGATTTGGGACTGTCCCACTCTGGTCACATCCCGCCCCCCGCCCTACATCATCCCCTCAGGCCTCCTGTCCCTCTGTGCCACCCAGGCTGCTGCTCTCAGCTGTCGGCCACTCTGGTGCCAGGTGCCATCATCTCCCTGGACATCCATGTCCACCTCTCCCCGCAGGACCAACCTGCACGTGGCTTGGTTGTTGACAACAGGCTGAGCGTGTGTCCACGGAGCAGGTGGATGTCAGGGGCTTGGTTTGCAGGTGGGCTTAGTCAGTGAGAGA
>RJWJ010042712.1:0-12923 GCA_004363605.1 Indri indri | reverse complement strand
ATGGACTACCCTATGGTGATAAAGCCATCTGCTTTCCTGTCATACCTCTGTCCTGTCCTGAGGTTCATGACTCTCAGTTCAGTCGAACCCTGTTATTTATCTCCAGGCCACAATGTCACTGTTAGCTACAGAAAATGCCTTTCTGCCTAAATGTTTTCAGAGCCAAATGTCTTCCCTCAGCCCAAAACAGATAGCTTTGTGGTTCATGTGTTCTCCTCTGCAGAGAACACTGCTGCTCCTTGTAGAGATGAAGAGGTGCACTTCCTTTTGGTATGTGCAGGTGAGTATCTGCTGTGGTGTTCCTGGCAATTTGAGTTGGCCAAACCTCAGACCGTGAAATAGTGTTCAGGTGCCAGCAGTGGTAAACTAGGTTAGGTAATCCCCACTCCCCAGTCCCTGGATGGTGGGGACCAGACTGAGACTGGGCTGGTGAACTTGTCCTCAGGCCTCCATGGGTCAGGTGCTAGCTGTGATGGGGAGGGGCGGGGTGATCTCCTGGTCCAGCAGAATGCTCAAGCAGGGGAAGGATGGGTATACTGAGAGCCTGCTACCAGGCAGGGTGAACCCCTCTTGGTGGGATTAGCAGAGGCAGGCAGCTGTGGGGTGCATATGCTACTCACACCTCCCTCCCTGGCAGCAATCTCTGTCTTTTGAGGGCATGAAAGTGCCTGGATTTCCAGCTCCCTCCCTGGCTCTGCAGCAGCAATGATGGAGGAAACAGTTTAAACTGCTGGGGGCTGGGCTCCCAGCATGAATGTGGGCTGTAGTTAGAATGCTCAGGCAATGGAGGGGCAGTTGTATCACGGACTTTCTTCCACAGAGGGAAGGTTCCTCTCAGTAGAGGCAGGCAGCTAGGGTCACAGACTGCTAACCCCGCCTTCCCTCAGCAGTGGCAGCAGTTTCTGTCTTTGGGGCATACAATAGTGCCTGCCCCTCCTCTCTGCTCCCTTGGTGGCCCTGCTTCTGTGACAGCAGCCCCAAGTGGCTGATGCCTACAGGTGGCAGCCCCAGAGCAGGACAGAGACCTCTGGGGCCTTCTGAATACTTCAGGGCTCCAAAGCCTGTGCGGTTTCACCTGGTTTGAGCAATGCTTCTATATACTCTCTAGGTAGCTTCTTGCCTTAGCTGGGGGCCCATGAAGGCCTGGGGGTTTCTCCTGTAGCTAGGATTTTTAAAGTTCCTGGCAGGAGTGTGGAAACCCAGGAATCACTCACTCACACTTTCCCCATGTTGGAGCTTCTCCCATCTTCCCACCAATCCCAGTCAAGCAGGGTGTGTGGCTTCTCTTTTCTCTACTTTCTCAATTTCCATTGCTTCTCTGTTGGATTTCAGTATTCTCTCTTAGACTATCTATTTGAAGCATGAATATCTACTCACTAATTTTGATTCCTCTTCATGGGAGAGGCACATTTCCTCTGATTAAATGTAATGGTTTGTTATGTGGAATGATAATTGTTTCATTTTTTCAGTGCTTATCTGTTCAGTCTTTCAGCGTAGGACTTAAATTATCTTGACCATTAATGACATTGCAGGCTATATCCAGATAAGAGGAATGGTGAGATGGGGCCCACTTAGTCCACTAACACTTTTATTCCAGATAGAGTCATCATAGTGAGCAACAGATTCTTTTATTGTCTTTATAGAGTACATTGAATATTTTGCTTTATTCTGTTTTAAAATTGTGAACTGGGGGTTTTGCATCCATGTTAAGAGCTCAGGCTCTGGATGCAGCATGACTTTTGGTTGGTTCTTAACCATGTGACGTAAGAGCTCTGTGAACTTGAGCAAGTTAGCCTTGAGGAAATGCAGTTTTCTCATCTTCAAAATGGGAATAACAATCAATAATATATTCCATATGTTTAACATCAAGGTTAAATGACTTACTACACGTTATGCTCTTAAAACAGTGCATGGCCCATAGGAAGCATTAAATAAATACTATTATTTGGTGAATTTTACTTAGCAAAGACTCTGCTGAACCTTTTCTGTTCTTTGCTCATATTATTTGAGATGTCACTGGTAGATATTATTCACATTTCAAAAACATAAAAAATCTGAATCAAAATTGAATGAAGAAACAAGCAATAGTGTTGCTTCTTTTTCATACTCTATCTAATCCCGTTCCTAAAATCAGATACTGTCTTCTTTTCCCTTGGGACTCACTGAATTCCTAGGTGTTATTGATTGATAATCTAAGTTGGGTATCCTAATTTGAGAAGCTAAAATTTGAAATGGTCCAAAATTTGAAACTTGTTGAGTGCCAACATGATGCTCAAAAGAACTGCTTACTGCAATATTTCATGTTTTTGAGTTTTAAAGATGTTCAACTGGTAAGTATAATATATATATTGCAAATATTACAAAATCTGAAAAAAATCCCAAATCGAAAACACTTCTGGCCCTAAGCATTTCAGATAATGGATACTCAACCTATATTCTACCTGCATTATCTAACGGAAAGAAAATCAGAGATATGACCCAAATCTGCTCAGCCTTATTTTTCTATCTTTACAAGCATTTGTAATGTCAGTGGGTTAAGTTCAAAGTCGACCAATCCATAAAAGTCTATGAAAAGGACATTAGGGCTGTTCCAGGTATATTATAAAGGATAACAGTAATTTTTTTATTCAAAATGTCACTTTTTATTTCTGTTAAAAAACAGAATCCTCAGTTGGATGGATTACAGTTCTGTCTCAAAATGGCATTTTCTTTTGGAAAGAAACTAACTATAGACAAATGTTTATGCTCCTGTGTCTCCTGAACTAGCGGCATCTTTAAGTGTCAATGGATAGGATGAAGGTGTAAAAATATTATGACTTAAAAATGTGAACAAGCTTATGGTTTATTTTAGAATACACTAAATCCTCCCCTATTTAATGCCTTTCTGGAAGATCAGGATATATGGTTATACTATAATATTATTATTGTAATTCATTTTGATCTCAGTGGCCATGTGTGTGGGGTTGAGGGAAGGATTATGGGGGAATGGTTAGTTTGAAAAATAAAATGGGATGATCCTGTAGTAAGACTTTTATAACAAAAATTTAACTGTAAGATGAAAGAACATATATAAAATCCTATTGCTTTCTAAACCATCCATAGCATAAACTATTTTTATAATGTTTATGCTTGATCAAGTGATTTTATTAGTTTGATAAATTTATTAGAATGTATACTTGGCATTTGCTAAGGCAAAATATGAATGATAAATTTACACAGATTGAACATGTAGAGTGCTGCCTGTTATCTTATTTGCTTTTGCTTGATCCTAACAATACTATTGAGAGTCATACTTCTGAGAAGACTAAGACCCAAAGGAGACGAGTGTCTTACAAAATCTACAAAGCTGGTTAATACAAGGCATGCAATAGACCTGGCTCCCTGCACTCTCCAGTTCAGCATTCTTCCCTGACTTCCCATTTTAAGTGGAGAAAATTTAAAACCATTCAAGAAAAACCTCATTTATAAGACTATATCTGAACCTGCTAAAACCATCGATGTGAGGATGACTATTTTAATTCTCAGGGACAACTTATTTTATTGAGTAGTTGTTTTACTTTTTAAGGTATGCAGAAAATTGGAATGAGATCACAACCAAAACCAAGTGCCAGTTGAGGCCAGTTTCAAAACAAGAGAAATGAGAATGTAGATGCAGATGCAGAGCAATTAAGTGTTTTCACCAGAAATAATTGGACTGTTGGGATTTAAAAATATAACTGATCTAGTTTGATATACATAATTGTTGGTTTTAACCTTAAATTTAGAAACATTAAACTAGTTCCATATCACATTTTAAACTGCACTGTCTCTATGGGTCTGTACACCTGTAATTTAAAGACTGATGCATGAAAAATCCATTCATTTTAGCCTTCTTAATGATCATTGTAGCTGTCTGCATGTATTCTGAGTATCGATTTTGAAGGACAGCTATGCTTTGATCCAGACTATCTATCTCATTGTCCTAGTGATCATCTTATTTTCATGATTTTCTTTCTAAAACACGACCTCTTATTAGAGTAATTACCTTTGATTATTTTGTTGCAGTGATACTTTATAACATTCCAATATCTTGCAAACTGCATTTATTTTGACATGTTAGGCAGAGTATGTGATTAGAATTAAATATTAAAATACAAATTAAGAAGAATGTTAATTTATTTTGTTCTGAAAGCTTATTAACTGGAGACTTTTTTAAAATCTATCTTGAGTATCTAGTGTCAGCAATATCATGTTCATAGCATACCTCATTAAGTAAAGTAATTTAACAAAAAATTGTGCCCAAATGAATGCTGATAACTTATAAAAGCAGAAATAAAATTGAATTTGTGTGAAGAAGTATTTGTCTATGTCTAGACACTAGGTAATTAATTTCCACATATTCTCTAGAAATAATTAGAGAATTTCAAGTTTTGCTTAACCTTTGGATTTTTAAGAATACCATCTAATACTGAATTTTTTCTAAAAAGCAATAAATTCTTTTTCCCCAGATTGCTATCTTTTCCCCCAAAACACTATTTTAAATTTATTTGCCATTTTTAAAATTTTTCCATTATTCTCATGAAGTTTCATACATAATTATTCTCCATATAGATACAGGTACATTTTTGAAATTAGGAAGGAATTTGAACCTAAACAGAAAGGTAATTTTTTTTAAAGCAATGACAACACTTTGAAGCCAATGTGCAAATCTTTCTGGATGCCCCTAAATCAATCAATCAACAAATGTTGATTCTACCATCATGGGGAACTATTTTGAACTCAGTTGTGCACCAGGGGCTGTGCCTTTGGGAAATGGCTCTCTTTATGGTCTTCTAGTTACCTAGAAGTTCTAGAATTCAGTCAAAAATTACACATGGAACTTTCTTTAGGCCACAATGCATAACATGATGAATTTTCAGGGAGAAGGATAGTTTTTAAAGGAATTTAAAAAATACTTTAATTTCTACATTATATTTTTCTGTTAGAAAATTACATCTTAATGTGAATAAGCCTTTTGTAGTAGAGCTCCTTCAGTGGACATTTGCTTATACCTATATAACTGATCTTAGTTCCTTTCACATATATTGCTCTTTCTCGAATGCCTTATTTATTTATTTATCTGTTTCTTTAGTTATTGTTGGTTTCTCCTACTAGAATGAAGGCAGAGGTTTTTGTCTGTTTTGTATTATATTCCTCAGCATCACATTGAACAAAACATTTTCCCTGTTCTTGAGAAACTTGGCCATTTTCAAAATAATGCTGAAAAGTGAGCTAAGTTTTATGAAGTTGAAAATCAAAAAATCTCCAAATTTTAATCAAAGCCTGTCATTTTGCATAAGACCACCAGTCTCTAAACCTCTTGCTTAGATTACTTGTGCAAGGGTTGTTATGGGGATCAATATATAATAGTTATGGATCACTTAGAAAACTGCTTGCCCCATGGTAATCATTCCATTACTCTTGGCTGTTTTCCCCCAAAACTCCATATGTAGTTTTTTATTTGCCTAAATTATTTTTGAGATTAAAAAATATATCTTTAAGATATGCAATATAGTTATATGATTCAAAAAGTGAAACTATAAAAATTTATACCTTGAGAAGCTTGTTTTCACTCCTACCCCTTTGACTCATTTCTCCTCGCCTGTTTTGGTAATCATTTAAAAAAAATTTCTCATTTAACCTACCCGTGACCTTTTAAGCAAATAGACTCAAGGAGCCTATTTCATTAATGTATTTATTGATTCTTTTGAGATTTTACATATTTATGTCACATATGTTTAAAACAGTATCTATTTTTTCCAAAGTTCCTTTGCTGAGCTAGATGGTATTTAGTTAGTAATTGCAGTGTGTTATGGGAGAGGCAGCATGGCCACTGGAACAAGACTAACTTGAATTAAACTTCCAGCTCTGCTACTTACAAGATGTGCGATTCTGTAAAGCTACTCTATGTATCTGAACTAAATTTTACCATTGCAAAATGGAAACAATAACATTTACCTTATAGAGATTAAATAAAATGTGGTAGCCATGGAGCTGTGACAGTTAGATCTCCCTTCAAGAGAAACTGCTGCAAGGAGGGTAGTTGGGAACAGCCTCCTTCTGCTACACCTTCTGATTCAGCATTCACCCAGAGGCCACAATTGCTCCAGGCTACTCCTAATAGTTGAGCTCATAAGGGATATCAGCACTGGCTACACCTGCCCAAAGCAGGTGTTTGCTAACAGGCAATCTTTGCTATGGGCTCTCTACAGTGAAAACTGAAACTTCTCTTTGATGCTCCTACTACCCAATCCTCCTTCTTCTCACTCCATTTACAGGTGTTAGACCTGCATTGCAATCTGAAGTCTCTCTCCCCTATTCCTGCACCTCTCTTTTATCCCTGATATTTACCTCCAATAAATCTCTTGCACACCTACCTCTCTCTTGGCATCTGCTTCTCACAGGACTCGAACTGCCCCAGATTTTACTGAAGTAGTTTGAGAAAGCATGCAGTAAGATGAGGCTTGGGGACTATATTTCTTACCACTCAGTTGGCATGGGAAACACCCACCTGAGTAGAATGTGGGGCAAGATAATCCCTGGCACAAGAAAGAGGTCTAATTGCTGAAAAATTCTCCACTAATTACCTAGGAAACCATCTCTGTGGAGGGGAATCCCCTTGCCAGTACCATGATCCAGACATTTGAAATATGTGGGGAGAACAATGCCTACGAGGGTGGTGGGGTCATATGTTCACCACTAAGTTATATTGACTCTAATAAAGGGAAAATTATAAATGGAAACTATTGTGTGTAACAAATAGTTAATAGCTAGACATGCCAGAGGGCCTCTTTGATAGCTTAGAAAGAGACCCTTATCTTATTCGCTGAAAAAGCTGACACAGCTCAGTAGCAGGCTGAAGATCCCATAGTTAATAGCTCTCAATTAAGAGCTCCGGAAATATTTAAATGCTCAGCCAAAGAAGGTCTTTTCCCATCAGGTCAAGATCCTAATTGGGAAAATCTGACGAGATCGGGAGCATTCAGGGTGGTATGGCCGTAGACCTAACTGGGAAAATCTGGTTCACTGAAATATTGAGTGGGAACATCTGGGTGGATACTCCCAAAGATTTTTATAGTTGTGAAAAAACTGTAAGGTGACCCTCAATGATCCACATTCTTGTATAATCCCTTCTCCTTGAGTGTGGGTGGGACCTCTGTCTCTTGCTTCTAACCATAATGGAACATGGCGAAGGTGGTGGGTGGGATATCTCTCCTGGGAGTATGTGTCATTATCTGACAGGCAGATAAGAGAGAGATTCTCTTGCTGGTCTTGAAGAAGCAAACAGCCTTTATTGAACTGCCTGTAGGGAGGGAGGGGGGTCACATGACAGGGAACTTGAATGTGCTTTAGGACCTGAGGGACACTCCAGCTGAGAGCTAGTAAGAAGCTTGGCACCTCAGTTATCCAGCCTGAAGAATATAATTCTTCACAATCTGAATAAATTTGGGGTAGATTTTTCCCCAGTCAAGCCTCCGAATAAGAAAGCAGCCCAGTAACACTTCGATTGTAGCTTTGAGAGAACTTGAGCAGAGGATCCAGCTAGGTCATACCTAGATTTTAGACATACAGGAACTTTGAGGTAATAGATATGTAAGTCACTAAGCTTGTGGTAATTTGTTACACAGCAAAAAACAAAAACAAAAAACAAACAGAAAAAGCAAAACAAACTACAACAACTAATAAAGCTCGGTAGACTCCTTGAATCCCTGATTGCTTACAGGTGCCTCCGTCTCTCTATTAGGGGCTTCCTCCATCAGTGAAGACATTATAAAGGCCTCTCCTCTGCAAGGCAACAGATGCCCCTCAGGAATTGCCTCACCTCCTCTTCTGGCAGAGAGGTCAATAATTAGGGTTAAATCTTAGTATTACCTGGGTAGAGACAAATTGAACCTGATAATAAAGGAAAGAGATTATATGCGAAGGAAATGCAAAAGTTAGTTAACATGTACCAGCTGGATTCAAGGGAGTGCCCCTAAGATTGGATTTTGAGGTCATTTGAGCAAGTAAGCCAGAATGTAAGTCTGAATTTGCAAGAAGTCATTGACTTGGGTATCTTTATTGGAATATAGGCTTTAACACTATAGTGAGGACCTAGGGGATAGAGCAAACTCAATGTTAGAGTGGCAATTAGAAGCCTAGAGAAAATGATGACCCATGCTAAACAAAGTGGAAATGCCTGAGTTTTCCTGGCAGAAAGTAAAGGAAAGAATAAAAAAGGTCAAAGAAGCGGGCATGCCTGAATGGATATATGTAAAAGATGATCATATATATATATACATATATTTACATATATATATGTAAAAGAAGATCAACCAGAGGATTATGTTGCATGGAAGAAACCAGGGGTCACACCATTCTCTAAGGTCATCAAGAATGAGCAAGTTAGCCAGGCACAAACCACTTTCACTACTGGGTATAATCTCAGCTCCTTGGGAGGCTGAGGCAGGAGGATTGCTTGAGCCTAGGAGTTCGAGTTCAAGGCAACAGTGAGCTATGATCATGCCACTGCACTCCAGCCTGGGTGACAGAACAAGACCCCATCTCTTAAAAAAAAGAATGAGCAGCTGATAGGGACATCAGCATCACTAAGAACTTGAGCAGTAGCTCTCCTCTGCAGGCCAGGGCTGATAGTAGAAGTGTTCACAGAACTGCATTCATGAATTAATAGCAAAGGGAATAATGGGACCCAAAGTAATAGAGCTCATTTGGGGGTGTTGAGTGCCTGAAGCCTGGGGATCTCAGTTACCATAACGACGGGCAAGGGTGGAAGGCAGCTATGGGGACTTGACTTGCAAGTCGTGGGGATGGTTATGACATGTCTAGGGCAAAAGAGATGGACAATGAGGATGTTGCTTAACATTTACACACAGAAGAAGGCAAAAATGAGTAAATATGAGTCTGAAGGCAGTTGCCCTTATAAAAAGTCATGATACTTTGCTCCGTTCCCGGATCTGAACAAAATTTTTTATATGAAACCTATTTACTAAAGAGATGTGGGTTTCAAGAGGAAGGATGCTGCAACAATGCGGCATGTATAGACTGTAAAATTTCCCCCAGTTCTTGTGGCAGATTCTATGGTGTTGGAGATGTCAGTGGGTAATGATGCAGTGTGAAGTTTAAAAGCCCTAGTGGGAAAATTACAACACAGATCCCTGGAGTTCTGGAGCAAGAGTACGCCATCTGTAGCAGAGGATTACATGCCTTCTGAGAAACAGCTCCTGCTGTGTTACTTAGCCCTGGTAGAGGCAGATTGTTGTCCATGTAGTAGCAAGTGACCATGCATTCAGAATTACTCATTATAAACTGGATTCTGTTAGACCCACTGAGTCACAAAGTTGAATGGGCCCATTAGCATTCCTTTCATTTTAAGATGGAAATGGCACATTCTGGATTGAGCCTGAGCAGAACAAAGGAGCATGAGTATGACACATAAGCAGGTAGCCCAAACTACCATGCCACTTACCACAATGGCATCAGTGCCCTTCCCCCAGCTTGCACGTATGGTCTGATTGGGGGTGGTATCCCCTATGACCAGCTGAAGAAGGAAAAATTGCCCAAATATATGTAAGCTAAATGTTTGTACCCCCATAAAATTTTGAAATTAAAAAAAAAAAAAGGAAAAGAAAAATTGCCCGAGTCTAGCTTATGGTTAGGCCAGTTTGATATGTGGGTGTGAACTGACAATCGATGATGGCTGCATTAGAAGCACATTCAGGGTGGCTTTGAAGTACAGTGGAGAGGGAACTCCTTCCTAATGAGTGGAGCTACAAGTGGTGCACCTGATTATCCACTTTGTGGGAAAGAAAGAGTGGCCTGAAGTGAAAACATATGCAATTTTTTGGGCAGAGGCCAATACCCTAACACTGGAAAAGGAAAGGATTAGAGTACTAAAGGCAAGAAGGTCTGGGGTGGAAGTCTGGGGAAAGACACGTGGGAGAGGACACAAAGCTCGAAGAGTTTTGTATCCTATGTCAATGCCAACAAGAAATCGTCCATTACTGCAGAGGCACAGAATAACAAGGCAGACAAAGTGATTTTTGGCCAATGGCTTCAGCCAGACTTTGTCATCAATCACTCCAAAACTGGCATTATGGGCATATGAACAGACCAGCTGCAGTGGCAGAGATGGGGGCTACACTGTCCTTACAGCATGTATTGCCACTTAACCAAGGCTGATTCACCTGCCACCTCTGAATGTTCCACATTCCAGCAATTGACGCCAAGTGGATGCTTGTGGACAATTCAAATATGTTGGTGTTGTTCCATTCTAGAAGGGCCAGGAGTTTACCCTCACAGTGATAGATACTTATTATGAGTTTGGGTCATACTTATGGCTTGGACTTTTTTCCCACCACAGGGCTTTAGTCAGCACCACTATCTGGAAGCTTAATAAAAGTCTGATGCACAGGCATGGGATCCCTCATTACACAGCATCCAACAAGAGGAACTACATAGCAAATATGGTACAAAAGTGGGTCAGTGATTGACTCACATACCACACCACCCAGAAGTAGCTGGTTTACAGAATGTTGGAATAAATGTCTACTGGCACAGATGGAGTGTCACCTTGATGGCCATACTGTGCAAGGATGGGTTTCTATACTTTAGAACACAGTATATACATTAAGTCAGAGGTCTGGATAGGACCCAAGAACCCAGGGGCAGAGAAAGAGCCACACCACTAACCAGCTACCATGACTCCTAATGATTCAGTTGAGAACTTTGTGCTTTCCATTTGAGGTCCTCGTCTGTAAAGGGGGCAAATTCTTGACGAGGGAAACAGTAGAGATTCCATTAAACTACAAGCTACAGCTGCCTCTGGGTATTTTAGACTTCGTGTCCAGAAATCAACAGGTGACAAGAAGTGTTGCCATCTTGGCAGGAGTAACTAAACCTGATGTCCGGAATGAGGTAAGTCTGTTTTTATCAGGAGGGGTCAGAGAGAAATGGGTGTGTAATGCAGGTGATTCATTTTGTGCCTTGTGGTATTCCTTTGTTCAGTTTTAATGGTGAAGGACGTGTGCAGCAATCCTGGTTTAAGAAAGGTATTTAGTACCTATGGCTCAGACCTCAGGAATGAGTATTTGGGTCACATCACCAGGTAAACTAGCAGGACCTCAGACTAACTGCAGAGACAGGATTGGTTGTAACTTTTCCTAACCTTCCTTTCTAAAATTTCTCTCAGGAAGAGAGGCACACAGGAAAGAGGAACTATTTCCTGAAAGTGTGTGGAGGAGAGACTCTACGAGACATATATGGGGTGGACTGTGGTGGCTGTAAAAGTGCACCACTCAGATAACCCTTCAAGAAAATCTGCTGCAAGAGTAGTTAGCAAATAACCTAGAGTTGCTACATTTTTGGGATCTACCACAGTGTTCATGTAAAGTCCATGCTCTTCCTGGGCTGTCCCATAACTGAGCACAACAGAGCTACTAGAGCCAGCCAATTCCTGTCTGACACAGCGCTCGGCTATTGGTCAGTCTTTACTTTGGGACTGTACTGCTCCCCCTACCCAAGCTGTCTTCCTTTCTTCTCTTTCACAGATGTCAGACTTGCATCGGCATCTGAAAGCTTTTTCAGCTCAGCTCTTGCTGCTCCTCTTTATTCTTTGCAGGCATTTCTCCCAGGAAATCACTTGCACATCTAGTTCTGTCTTGGAATCTGCTTCTTGCAGGATTCAAAATGACATATCGGATAATGCCTATGGAAGTTCTCATCATTGTGATTAAAAGTAAGCAGTCTAATATATTATAGAAATTGTTTGTGTCTTAAGCCACTTTCTCATACCTCCTAATGATGGAGATATGAATATTTTGCATGCACATAAATTTTGATTATGTAAACAAAAAGATATAATTATAGTATATTTATTAATGTGAAATAACAGAAATGCTTATCTGTGCTATTTTCCATATGTTCATAATCTATTATAGAAGTATAGAGAAACAAAATTCAGATATCATGTATTATATTTTGTCATATAATATATCCTTTTTCTGCTTATAAATATCATACTTTACAGGAAGTCATATTCTTTCCAGAGTCTATTTCTGATCATTCTAAAGTTGGACAACAAATAGTCTAAATAGAAAAAAAATCTTTTACCTCGTTTTCAATTGTACCACTGTTGCAGAACAAAAGAAAAAAGAGTGTTTTTAATTTGGGTAAAATCATCTTCAAAGGTAGACACATGTAGGTATTGTTGTAGGTACAGAGGGTAGGTTGGTTGGTCTTCTACTATTTCTTGGCTGACAACTGCAGTAATCTATGACAGCGAATTGAAATGAGAACATGTCAAAATACAGTAATTACAGCTAAGTTTACACTAGTATGCAACGGAGAAAATACAGGGAGCTTTAATAACACTGACCTCATCACTTTTGTATTTGTCTAACAAGAATGAAGTAGTTAAGTCACTGCTATGCCAACTTTGGATTTACATATTTCTTTGTATCACTTTCTTTGGGATTGTTTTATCTGCTTGTAAAAGACATATATTTTAGGCATCTGGTTAAGAAAGAAGATACAAGCAGAGTTGTTTCTATTCAAGCTAATGTTTATATTAGGCTAAGAGACGATTTCTTTAGAAAAATATGCTGTATATGTTTGGGTGGCTTTTCCCATGCATGCCCTTCTGTTGAGGACTTGGCCCTCACCTGCAGCTCTTGCTGAGTACCTATGAATGCTGAACTATATACCATGCGACCTTTCACTTTGGGGCTAAAGCCACATCTCTATTCTTCATTTCTCTCTCTTCAGCTTGTTTTGGAATTTCAACTGTTTTCTGGAGTTTCCACTTGAAAGAATCTAGAGTTACCTCAAATTCATTTTGTTGTATAATGTAGAATTTGGCTGGCCTTTGTGTCTGGTGCTTGGGAGGGAGCCTCCAAACCCTTGGCTAT
>RJWJ010042711.1:0-12916 GCA_004363605.1 Indri indri | reverse complement strand
TTGGAATACCTTCCAGACCAGATGGTGGTAGACATAAGCAGAAACTTCCCTGAACAACCAGACAGAACAGACTTAGTGAAAGAACTTCTGTTTGATGCCATTGGCAGATATTACAATAGTAGGGAACCTCTGTTAAATCACTTATCTGATGTTCATAATGGAATTGCAGAGCTCTTAGGTAAGTAAAATCTTACTGGATACTGGAATTTATCTTTGAGGAAACAGGAAAAAGTTAATGGTCCTCAAAATTAACTAGAATAATAGTACTACTACAACCTGGGAGTATCTGGATTAATCCATAGAAAGTATGTTTATTCTAAAACTTCTAGGGCTCATTTGGAAAGAGGCTTTAACAGGCTCTAAAGTTATGCAGAAACTTCTGGTTGCCCCAGGAGCATAATGCTGCTCTCATTTACTGGAAGTTTAAGCATAAAGCAGGGAGGGAGCGACTCCCTCCTTTAGAAGAATTACCAGCACCACCACTGTACTTCCCCTTCAGACTATTCAAAATGGCAGACACTCTGCTTTGTCCTCCTACCAGTGAGCCAGACTGTTGGACATAATATGTTGAAAATAAATTGGGAGGTTCAGAGAATCCCTCCTATTTTTCTCAAGTAGAGTTGGATACATGAGTATTGTACACATAGTATACCCCAAAATGTGTTGAATTAATGAAAAACATAGGCTGGGAATTTATCTACAAAGCTAAGAATTTGATTTAATGCCCTATGATACTGCATGACAAGGACCTAGGGTATTAGTTGCCAGTTTGAGAACAAGCTGCCTTATGGTATTGGTCATTCATTGTAACTCCCAGTCTTATTTTGCTTTTTGAAATAATTTTGAATAAATGTAGTTTTTAGCTTAAACCGTAACTTTTGTTCCCTTTAATGTAGTCATATTTGGTCAATTAAAAAGCAATTTTTTTCCTTTTGGCTAAAGTCAACGGGAAGACTGAAATAGCATTAGAAGCTACTCAGCTCTTTCTAAAGCTTTTGGATCCCCAAAAGAGAGAAGAATTTAGAAGACTATTGTATTTCATGGCTGTTGCAGCCCATCCTTCTGAATTTAAATTACAGAAAGAAGTAAGTCTTTTGTTTAAATGTTAATTGTATTCATTAGCCTTAATACTTATAGGACCCATGTGTCAGATTATTCCACCTTCAGCGTCAACTATGCTGAAATGGATAATTATTAATATTTAATATTCCCTTTTATATTAAACTTAGTCTTTTAAATATAGACTATGGGATGTGTTTTGTCTTATTTTTATAGAGTGACAACCGAATGGTTGTGAAAAGGATATTCTCAAAAGCTATTGTTGACAATAAAAATTTATCCAAAGGCAAAACTGATCTTCTGGTACTCTTCTTAATGGATCATCAAAAAGATGTTTTTAAGGTAAATCTCTGAAAGTAGTTAAAGTGAGCTTATGTGTAACCGATCACTAGATTAAAATGCATTTGAATAATGTCCTATGTCCCTTCTTTTTCTTAAGATTCCTGGAATTCTACATAAAATTGTCAGTGTTAAGCTTATGGCCATACAGAAGGGAAGAGATCCAAATAGAGATGCAGGTAATCTGAGAAATATTATTTTCATCATCTTCCAAAGACAGATTTCTAGTGTTTGTTTCAAAGTGTTTTACTCTAAGTTGTTGGACTTTATTTCAGCTAAATTCAAAACATTTTCCTCAGAGTTATCCAGACTTTGCAGAGAGCCTCCTTTGTCAAAAAGCAACTTGACCAGGGTTAGAATGTCAGCAGTGCTTATCATCTTCAATGCATTTTACAAAATAGGGAAGAAAAGAATATTTTTAAATATAAAAATATTGCTTGATTTGTCTAGTTAGATCTGAGGAATAGTCATTAACTGAACTTTTTACTTTTAAACTTTAAGGATATATTTATTGCCAGAGAATTGATCAAAGTGACTATTCCAGCAGTACACAGAAGACAACCAAAGATGAGCTGTTGAATTTACTGAAAACTATTAATGAAGATTCAAAACTGTCTGCCAAAGAGAAGAAAAAACTGCTAGGTCACTTCTATAAGTGTCACCCAGACATCTTCATTGAGTATTTTGGAGACTGAGTTTTTAATGTCCGTATATAAGTTGTATATTTTAAGAATAAATTATGTATCCTAAAGGTCCAATCATATTTGTAAGCTTGGAAGTTCTAAATATGAAACTGTACTTAATAAAATTTTTTTTGTATAACCTTGTGTGTCAGAAACTGAGCATTAGATAGTATATTGCTATTAAGTTGTTTTTTGTTTGTTTGTTTGTTTGTTTTTGGAGACAGAGTCTCACTCTGTTGCCCTGAGTGCCATGGCGTCAGCCTAGCTCACAGCAACCTCAAACTCCTGGGCTCAAGCCATCCTCCTGCCTCATCCTCCCGAGTAGCTGGGACTACAGGGGCTCACCACCATGCCCAGCTAATTTTTTCTATTTTTAGTAGAGGTGGAGGTGGGGGGTCTCACTCTTGCTCAGGCTGGTCTCAAACTCCTGACCTCAAGTGATCCTCCCGCGTCAGCCTCCCAAAGTGCTAGGATTACAGGTGTGAGCTACCGTGCCCGGCCTGGTTTTAAGTATTGACCTCTTTTAGGTGAGTTGAATTATAATTATGCTCAATGCTTTATAGAACATCACAGGAATTTAGATGATACAACATTGTAGTCTTTACATAAGAAAGCATTAAACAGTAAGGCAGTCTATAATTGTATGTTAATAGGAGTATGGTTTATATTTTGAAAGGTACTCCTTAAAGGTACAAGATAGAAGCTTAGGCTATGATAAAATGAATTTGCTAATTACCATAAGTTGTAGACAAGTCAGAAATCAGACTGTTTCAATGCTTCTGAGGACTTCATCTTTCTAAGCTTATTGTGGGAAATTTCAAACATACATAAAGGTGGGGGAAGATAGAATAATGAACTCTCACATGTGTCCATTAACCAGTATTGACAATTGTCAACTCATGGCCAATCTTGTTTATCCCACCCATTCCTTGCTTCCACCCCAGCAAATTTCAGACATTATATCACTTCCTTTATAAAATTTCAGTATGTATGGCTGGAAGATAAGGACATTAAAAACAACCATAATAATCATCACTCAAATAAACCCAAAATTCCTTAATATCATTAGATATGCAGTTAGTGTCCAAACTTTCTGATCTCAAATGATTTTTACAAGTTTTCAAATAGAGATCCAAATAATACCCATAAGTTATAATTGGTTAATGTGCTTCATAAGTGTCTTTTAAAAAATCCATGGGTTCTCTTTTCTCCCTCCACCTTACTTGTTGTCTCTGTGTCTGTCTCTATTGTGGAATAAGCCAGGTCAGTTGTCCTGGAGTTTTCCGTAGTCTGAATTTTGCTGATTACAAGTCTGAGCTGGCCTTTATCATGTTCCTTTGTGTCCTATATTTCTTGTAAATTGGTCATTAGAGGGAAAGTTTTTAGCAACTTTTTAACCAAGTTAATGATTATTTTGGAACAATTGCACTGTCAAGATATACAGGTGACCTTTGAACAACACAGATTTGAACTGCACAGGGTCCATTTATACTCGGATTTTTAAAAATAAAGTTTTAGCCCAGTGTGGTGGCTCATGCCTGTAATCCTAGCACTCTGGGAGGCCAAGGTGGGAGAACTGCTGGAGGTCAGGAGTTCAAGACCAGCCTGAGCAAGAGTGAGACCCCATCTGTACTAAAAATAGAAAAAAATGAGCTGATTAGCTGGGTGTGTGGTGAGCACCTATAGTCCCAGCTACTTGGGAGGCTCAAGCAGGAGGATCTCTTGAGCTCAGGAGGTTGTAGTGAGCGATGATGATGCCACTGCAGTCTAGCCAGGGCCACAGAGTGAGACTAAAAAAAAAAAAAAAACTTTTATTGAGAGGTAGAGAAAACTCAAATGATGCACCAATATGCTAGTATGTCAGTAATCTTTTATTTTCTAAGATACAACTGATAACTTGCTAGTCTTTAAATGGGTGAAGGTTGAGGACTAATATCTATAATGTATCTGTAATACCAATTCTAATAAAACAGAATAAAGTCAATTTTTTTTTTGCATAGGCAAGAAGGGAGGACTGCTCTCTTTACAATGAGGTGAAAGAAGATAGTTCATTATTTAAATGTGAGAGGAAGTTTTCAGAAACATGCTACTCGAACTGTGAGGAGAACAACATGGTTGGCAGAGCAACTGTGTATGCTATCTGATTTGCAATCTTTATTTTGCACATAATTGAGTAGCATAATTATTTGGCAACCCAAACAAACACCTTCAGGGGAAGGCAGAACTACTTATTTTCATGCAACATTCTAATAGAATGATAATTTCATAGAAAATACACTAGTAAAACAAACCTCAAACTTCGTAACAGAATAAAATTTTAAGAAAAATTGATCATGTTTGTTGCAATCATTGTCAAAGTTTTAAACCACAGGTCCAGTGCCCCGCTGAAAGCCTTGGGCAACCCTCCTGAGACATTAGAACTGTTAGTTACCTTTTGATGTGTGCCCTCATTCATCTGTGATGTCTTCCATCCCCACATACACACCTGATACCTAGGTGACTGTGAATCTTGCTGTCATCCCAGCAGAGCAGACGCTGGCTGAGCACCTGATCCAAGACAGCCTCCTTAGAGGTTGAGACTGACTTTGCACAAAAATCAGCTTGGCCAATCAAATTCTATGTAGGTAAATCTAAATTTTGAGGGAGCAGCAACTAAGTAAATAGAGAAACCAGCCTGTAGCGTAGAAAGTGGAATAGACTACAGCAAGAAGCAGAGATAGATGAGAGCTCCTTGTGTGTTCCAGGGGAGCAGCTGCCACTTTTCTCCTTCCAAGCCCTATGTAGCCTTGCAGTGAACTCCCTTTACCTTGAAGTAATTTGAGTTTCCAGTCCTCGCTGCCAAAGACCAAACCGAAACGTGTCGCTGTTTTGTTTTGTTTTTTTAATTTAAAGGAAACAGTTCAAAATATATCAAAAGATTACAGGTATACCATCCCAAATTAAATCATTGTGGTTTTGGTATTGCTGCAGTGCTCTCCAAGTGAAACTTGTTGCGCCTAACCAAGTGAAAGTTGGTTATATTAATCTTTCAAGGAAGGTAGTGGAGGTAGCTCTAGCCTGGCTGCATATTAGGATCACCTGGAAAGCTCTGAGAAGCTTTTTGCCTGGCATCACCCCCAGAGTTTTATCTGATAGTTTCAGAATCCCTACCCCCAAGATTCCAAGGTGTACTCGGGGTTGAGAAACACTCACCTAGAGTGTTTATGGTACATTAGTCTGAACTCAGAAGTCAGAAGTGTGTGTTTTCTCTGTGAATCTTAACAGTTCCTTAGTTAAGATTAAGGGTTTTTGGTGGTTTGTCGTTTTTTTCCTCCTAAAGTGAATCTTCATCTGAGAACTTCTGTCTTTGGGTTTTTTTTTTTTAAACAAAAGTACTTTAATGTGCTAGTTAGTAAATGGTTTGAGGGTCCTGTATTGCACTCAGGCTTCAATACTTGAGGAATAACTACCTACATGTGATCTATTTAAAAGTAGTGTTTGAAAGCACTATTTCCACCCCATCTGCTTTGTTCTAGTTGTTTAAGTTAAACCTGTTTTATAGTCTACAGGTGGGAGAGATTACCTTCATTTTGCTTAAGGCATGAAATTAACAGTTAAGAGTCACATACCTTTATTTTTTAATATTGAGCACAATAACAAACTTCCTGTGCACGTGGCTTGCTATTTTACTGCAGCAGGTTGCGAAAAGTGTGGTTTTCCTAGAGCAGCGCCGCGATAGTCATAGCCACCACCTGGGACCGAGGGAGATGAGGCTCCAAAATAGGCTTTTCTTAACGTGATACACCGGGAAAGTGTTTTTCCTTTCTGGAACACAAGACTAAACATAAAATGCTCTGAGCGCTTAACGTGCTTAGTAGGAACTACCTACACCAAGCTGACCCTGAAGGAAACCGTTTGTCCCGTCTTCCATCTTCAGAGCTGAAGTTTCGCTCTTCCTACACACAACATGCAGCAGCCACTTAGACAAAGAGAGGGCTCTCAAAAACCGAAACTGTGCCACTGAGATTTGGCCGTCTAGGTGGTGGGCGTAACTTTTTTTTTAACAGCCAAAATGACAGAAGGGGAATAAACTTTGTGCAGCTACAAAGATGATTGGCTATTTAAATTTCGAAGCCGGAGAGGTTGTGAATGCGGCTACTCCTGGGAGACCTCCTTTCCCTTCACTTAAATGACTCGACGCCTTTACCGCCTCACTTCCCTCTCTCGTCGCCCACTCTCTCGGCTGGCACGTGGCCGCGCCTCCGCCTTTCCGTACGGAAACATGGCGCCTCCCCGTGTGGGGCGGACGACTCCCGGCCCGGAGCCACTACCCACTGAGCCTTCTTGGTGGGCCCCTGGCCTCGCCTTCCGCCTTTTCCTACAGAAATATGGCGCCGCCCAGCTCCGAGCCACCGCTTCTCAGCCCCCTTGGCAAGCGGGGGAAGGAGTCGCCCGCCTTTCCGTACAAAATATGGCGCCGCCCTGCGTTGAGCTGGCGCCTCGCGGCTAAGAGGAGCCTCCTCCTTCCCGACGCTGAGGAGCGGCCGCTCTGGCCGCTGCCCAGTAGAGCCGGGCTGGGAGGACCGCCCGCAGCGCGGCGAGGGATGCGGCCTCAGAGGGGCAGAGGCTGAACCGCCCCTGCCGCCTGCGCATCGCTCCCGCCTGCCCCGCGGCGCCGGCCCCCGCCTGACTCACGGCGGGAGCGGCTGGTGCGAGAACGCCGACTCCGCGGCAGGTGAGGAGAGCGGGCGCAGAGGCTGGCGGGGCCCGCACGGGAGGCGCGAGGTCGAAATCACAGGCATTTCTTTGCCTTTCCCCGTCGGGTTTGGTGAAGGCGAGGAAGAGGCAGGGACCGTGGGCGGGCGGAGGCTCACCCCTCGAGGCCGCCCTGCGGGCGCGCCCCGCTTCCATGGCTTGCTCCCGGCCCTGCCACTCCCTCGCCGGCCCAAACAGTTGTTTACAACGGAATCTGGACGCCGGGAGTGAGTGGCACTGAGTGCCAGAGGAAGTGACTCTGGCGGACAGAGCCCCCCACCCCCCATTTTTTTTTTTTTTTGCTGAAAGACCCCTTCTGCTGGGGAGGCTCTTGCGTCCCGGTTAGGCCCGCTTGCAGCCCCGACGGATGACAGTCTTCGTGGCAAGTGCGAAGATCCTCCTACCCTCGGTTCCCCTTTTAGGCATAGTCGGGGTTGATGGTTGAATGAATGAGCGCACTGTAAGCATTTAAATGGTTTCTGGAAGCCTCCTACAGCCGTTTAATTATAGTTACCATTTGTGGAAAGCCTGTCGTGTGCCAGCTCTGTTATGCTCGATATCTCGCGTAATCTTCCCCCAAACCGAGGAAGTAGGTAGCTCCATTTTACAGATGAGAAAACCGAAGTAACAGACATAGTAAAGAGGCAAAATTGGAACCCAGGTATGTCTGAGACAAACGCCCAGCCCTCCCAAAGACACTGACTTGGCAGAGATGACAGGCATTCATCTCTATCCACAAATAACTTAGTGGGTATCTATTTGGGGGCATATAGCTACACGTATGGAGCATGTGTGAGGAATGTGGTTGGTCCTGACTCTTAAGTTCAAAATCTAGGTGAAGAGTTTTAAAAAAATAAACACTAGCACTTTTACCATCTGGCCTCAACGCATCTTTCCATCATCCTCACTTGCCACTTCCTTTCGCATCTTCGTGTGCCTTGGCTTCTGCCCTCTGAGTGAAATGCCCCCTTTTTCAGCTCCTCTCCCCCTCCAGACATTTTCTAACTGGGAGCAATCCTTTTAAAGATCAGTTCAAATGCCACCTTTCTGGGAGTGTTTTCCCAACCTTCTCCCAGACAGAATTAGTTTCTTCCTCTGCTGTGTTCCTTGGGCAATTTCATAACGCCACTAAGGCTTAAGTTTCATTACGGTTCCTTGTAAACATGTCTGTCTCCTCTAGAGGATGTATCTTCATCTTTCTATTCCTATTTAAGCATAGTTTAAATTGAATTTAAGGCAATGATGAATGCCAGATGTCTAGTAACCAGGCCTACAGGAGTTACAGAGAAAGGGGCAAGCGCTGGTGAGGTCCAGGAAGTGTACTGAGAGGCGACAGGACTTGAGCTGAATCTTAAAAGGATGGAGTTAGTTTACCAAGCTGTGCATTAGAGACCTAGAAATCCTGCCTTTCCTCCTCACTGCACAGAATGAATTACTTCATCTTTTCTGGGCTCCTTTTCAGCATGTGAAGAGGATAAAATTAGAAGTGTTTTTGTTTGTCCTTTCTTATAGAATATACTGGTAACGTTATCCTTTGGATCATACAGCATTTCCAGACTCAGAGTATTCAGGACAGAGAAGAGATGACTGTTGGAAGCTAAAGTGGGACTTGAAAGAGGGAATACACAGTACAAAGGAAAAACAACCTTCGTACTAATAATATAGGCCTGAAAATTTCAATTCCAGTAACTTCATTCTGTTTAATGGAGTTCTCTGAAATTTCAGATAATTATATCAAGTGATTCTTCTCTCTCTAATGTGGAGAAGACAGTCTGCCAACCCCCCCCAAGGCAGTCTACATTTCTTTTGATCCTGTGATTGCCTTCCAGGTGTGTAATAAAGTCTGCTTAGTGTTTATGAAAATGTTTTGTGATCTTCAGGTGCTAATGATACAAATGTTAATTATTTTCAGTAAATGCAGAAACATTGTATCTTTCTTCTCCCTTAATTAGAAACACCCTAGGAATAGAGAACCCTAGGTAGGGAGAAAACATGACAAAAACGTATTAGTGTAATTAAAAGAGGCCTTTATTAAGTGGCACGAGCCAAAGTGTCAGATGTTGTTCCTATTCTAATCAGCAACTAAAAAAATGAAAACCCCACCCAACGGCATACATTATGGTTCTCTGTTAACTTTCTGTTGTATTCACCGTCTTTTCCTACTTACTGGCAAGGAGGTTAATAAAAATATTTGCCCTGCACATTTCTGCTAAATATTTTATAAGATTCTACCTTCTGTCATCCTCAGGTATCTTATCCACATGATAAGAACAGGAAATCAACTCCTCAGCCCAGTGGATTCACTTGAGGGCCTGATTAAAAGCAATATTTCCAAGGAGTTTTCCTATCTGCTCTCAGGAATGAAAGTAAAGAATTTAAGATTGAATCACTCTCTTTGATTAAAAAAAACCAAGCAGTTTATAGTGTGTCTTCTAATAGTTTAAGGCCCTGTCTTGTGACATGCTACTCAGGAGTGGTACAAAAATATTCTGACTTATTACTGTCTAAGGTCCATAAATTTGATAAATTACAAGTGTCATTTTACAAATATCTGTTTAATCATTGAAGTGGAATATTATAGCTGGATAAGATCTTAGCAAGCTCATTTATTTTACAGATGAGAAAACTGAAACCCAAAGAGGTTAAATGATTTGCCTGGTAGAGTCCCATTGGTAGTTGGTAACAGAGCTAACACTTTTGGTTCATTTTTTTTTTCTTTCCTAGGAAAGTGAATAAACTTAATTGAGAATGTCTGAAAACCTTGACAAGTCCAGTATAAACGAAGCAGGAAAATCAAAATCAAACGATTCAGAGGAAGGCCTTGAAGATGCTGTGGAAAGTTCTGATGAAGCTTTACAGAAAAAAATAAAGTCGGGCTCTCCCAGCCCTCAGAGAGTACAAAGACCTCACTGTAAGCAACTTGATTTTGGTGAAGCCATATTATTGTTTTCAGGTGATATTTTTATTAGACCTCCTTGTGCACGTGGCCCTGAACTAGGTTCTTATAGTATGCTAACATTGCCAATAATTAGCGTTTAAGAATAGCAGCAGTTTCTCAACTGGCAGCGTAGTTACTTGCGGGTTTTCAATTGCATGGGAAATTAAAATTTTAGAATAATGTCTGGAATGTGTCTATCTTTCTCCAGCCTCAGTGACATTTCAGTTCCTCTGAGGTGCTTTGAGAAATAGGAGGGTGGAGTGCAAACTGCAGCTTTAATTAAAATAGTGTTTGAAAGTCTGAGGCTGATTCCAGCCAGGACTGTGTTTGTGCAGGTTAAAAAAAAAAAAAAAATGTGAGTTCACCACACCCTAACTTCACTGCCTGGGGGCTCAGTTCCCACAAGGTTGAGGGGATTAAGTTTGCTGAAATGTGTGTGGTGAAGTCATTTCAGATCCCTGGCAGGGAACAAACCTATTAGATGAAAGGGTGGTAATTTCTGCATGTATTCCCAACAGTTGCCTGTACTCATGTCTTTTATTAGGAATACTTAAGCTTTTTGAAGTGAGTCCAAAAATGAAAGTTTTAAGAGGTAATGTCATAGTCTAAGAATGTCAGTAGTGTTGTTATCTCTTTAAAGTGTAGATGATCAGTAATTCTACATATTTGGAAGAGGTACAGACATTTTTGGGTTTTGAGGTGTGTTTCTTCTAAAATGATCAAAGCCCTTCCCAGACAATTTATCAGTCAACATAATATTCTTATAGCAAACATTAGTTTCCTATTTTATCATGGCTTATTATCACATAGATTTTGATAAACTGTTAGGTCAGATTGTATCTAGGGAAACATGCTGTTAATAGCACAGTCTTCTATCTCTAGTTTAGGAATGTTAAAAAAAAAATAGTGCAGTCTGTCATGCATGTGTTAGGTGTCATCTCAAATATGTATAGTTAGCTACCTATCTTAGGGTGATTGTAAAGATTAAATGAATTCCTATAAAGCACTCAGAATAGTGCTTGGCACATAATACATGCTCAGTAAACAGTGGTTGTTACTGTTACTAACATGTCATCTGTTGCATTTGAAGATGCTGGGATTTATTGCTGTGATGTGGATATGTACTGCTAACATAATAGTTTTACTACCTATAGTGTCTGATAAAGGAGAACATTTGGTTTAGGTCTTCATTCTTTGATAAGTGGCTTTGCCTTTGGCATCCTGTCGGTCTGATGCATGACTCCAAATTAATGTCAAACCAGTACTAGGCTGCATTACCTGAAATTGTGTGTAGTTATGTCCTTAAGGCAGGAATACTTATCCTGGGACCTTTGATCAAGTTTTAGGGGATCCAGGAACAGCCAAAAAGGTCCATCAACATTTGTATGTATATGCATGTTTTTTTAAGAGGAAGGTCATGGGAACTTTCGTTAAATTCTCATAGAGGTCCTTACCAAAATAAGGTTCAAAATCAATGCCCTAGGCTTCCTTACTATTTCTCCTTGTAATAATAGGTAGGTACAGGACTATGATCTCAAAAGGTAAAGCTAAGACCTCATCATTTGGGGACCAAGTAAGGAGGCATCATTGCCCACATAAAATGTAACTAAAAATTAACAAAATATGAAATTAACTATTTGCAGACATTTTTCCCAAACTCTGTAAATGTGTAGCTGCTGAGTTTAAAGTAACTCTAAAATCACATCTGAAATTCTACAAATTAAAATGTAAATAGCAAAAAGATAACATTTATTTGCAGATTATCACACACAGTAGTATTTTAAGGGTGGAATTGCTGTTGGTGACTGATGCAGAATACTGAAAAAGAGAAAATGGCTGGCTTGTAAGAATTGGTTGGCACTGATCTGAGGTGGTGATTTGATTCTGGAAGATGATCTGTTCTTTAAACATAGAGATCCTTAGAGTAAGGATCAGTCAACTGTAACTTAATAATGTTTCCTGTAAGACCCTCTACTTCCATACACTTTAATCCTCTGCTCACAAAGCACCTTCTGTTCTAACTTTTAATCACCTAGTTGACCAGTAAAAGATGCCATATTCAGATGACACATATCAGTTGTTATTCCGGTTAATATTTCCCACTTAGTACTTTGGTTTATTGAATCAGGTCTTTGTGAGTTTAATTAGTAGATCCCAGTAATCTTAGTTGAATGGAAGACATGAGTTCTTACATTTCTAAACCTCATGACTAAACTTTGAATTATGGTGTCTCCATATTTATTGGGTGTGTACTGTGTACTGGAGATTCAGTAGTGAACCAGGCACGTGTCGTCTCTGTCCTCATGGAGCTTGCAGTCTACTGAGGAAGACAAATTAACAAGCAGTTTCCATCCAGTGTAATAAAATTATATGGATAATCTTTACCCTGGCCTTAATATACTTTAGTAGTTGTTTCGGTGACAGTTGCCATCTGCCCTCTATAAATGAACATCCACTTATGTGACTAAAAGCATCTTTTTGGAGTGTGTAGACTTCTCAGATCCCAGGACACCTTAGTAAAGAAAGGTAGAGAGTACAGCTGTTCTAAATTAGAACTTCATTTTACTTCGGAATCTGTCTGACAGCCTCCCAAAGGCCATATTTAACTTAATGTGATTTTCAGTTTCTCTAATAGGGCATCAATGCACAAACCTATAACAGAATTTAGTAACAGCTTTAGCTTTATATCCATAATAAGATAAAATTCAGGGTAGGATATATGTAACCTTACTTTTTTTTTTCTTTGTAAAGACACAGGGCCTCGCTGTGTTGCCCAGGCTGGCCTTCTTGAATTCCTGGGCTCAAGCAATCCTCCCACCTCAGCATCCTGAGTAGCTGGGACTACAGGCCACTGCGTGCAGCTTAACCTTACTATTTTTCATGGCTCTTATTCCAACTCAGGCTCTTTTCATAAGGTGAGGTAAAGCTGTGTTGTCCACTAAATTGCATCTTTAAAAGTTCTCAGGCCGGGCACGGTGGCTCACGCCTGTAATCCTAGCACTCTGGGAGGCCGAGGCGGGCGGATCGTTCTGAGCTCAGGAGTTCGAGACCAGCCTGAGCAAGAGCGAGACCCCATCTCTACCAAAAATAGAAAGAAAATTAATTGGACAGCTAAAAATATATATATAGAAAAAATCAGCCGGGCATGGTGGCGCATGCCTGT